>VZTU01031385.1:3629-29564 GCA_013400835.1 Zapornia atra | reverse complement strand
ACTGGAGTTAGTGGAGGTAGCAAACATTAAATATACAGTATGAATAACTTTGGTAACTTCTGGAAACTCAAAGGACATTTATGTGTCATAAAAGAAAAGACACCTATAGAGACTGTCAAACACGACCATTTAGACTGCTGAAATTCTGCAAGATCAGAAGAATACAACCTTGCCCATCATAACTAATACAGACACTTGGGTCAGCATTCTGTTTGTGGAAGGTCAAGAATATTTGCCTGTGTCACTAACATCAAGGGCTCCCTTGGTGCAGGGGAGAAAGTAACAGTAAAATCCAGGACCAGACCAAAAATGTATAGGAACAGTAATCAAGAGGACTACAGTGGAAAATTAGTATGACTTAGAAAAGGGAAAGGGATTAATTTCAGAAGTGGCAAACAAAGAGGGGAGGACAGCAGTTTAAACACAGAGAAGTTTTACATGAGATTTTCCAACTGCAGCACTTCTCTACACACCTTGTAGATGATTATTTTTTTTAGTCAGCAATATATTCTTATAAATGTTTTTAAAAACAAACAAGAAAGTTTCTTCACACTACTACTTCTTCCCTTTCTCATTCTGCTGTAGCTGTATCATCAATACAATCTGTATAATAAAATAATTACATTATTATTTAATAATAAAATTGTGACATTAACCCAGTAGAATTAATAAAAATTTTTAAGTCTGAAGATACACGTGAGAAAATTATATTTTTCTAAGGTTTTCTTAGACTTAATATTACACTGTGCTGTTTTCCATTTCATTCAGTGCAGAGTCCAGGGAACAACTGTAAACGCTTTCCACATGACCAGAACTTTGCTGTGTTTCTGGCATAAAAGTCGTTCTAAAGCCCATGTATTATTATAAAGAGCAAAGGCAGATTAAACCTCTGTTTATTCCATAAGAAACCCACTGAAGGTATTCTTAGAGGCTAGTACGAGTTTTGCTGTATTTTTATTAAAGACAATCCAAAAAACCCAAACTGCTGCTCTAGAATTCTTTTAAGATAAGCAGGAAATGTTTAACTTACATCTTTTACTGCAGTTTGGACCCCCAAACCCCAAATACATTTTCTTTACTCGTGTTTCATGGAAGTTTTTTAAACTATGCTATATTGTGCTGTAGTTGACATCTAACATCCAACATGAAAGGAACTTTGATATTAAAACATCTTCAGGAGTTTCATTGCCCATAAACAGTAAAGTAAACAAAATCTCTGAGGCTTTACTCAGTAAAAGGTAACCTAGGCAACATTTTGTGAGTTCATTTTCTATGCCTTTCACAGTTAACCTCTTGCAGAAGCAATTAGGCATACACATTATAAACTGTTCAATTAGCCACTTAATTGCAGCAATGAAAGTCACAATGAAAATTATATATTAAAGCAGTGGAGTCTTTATCAAAGCAACATTAAGGAAAGGAAGTTTTAGTAACCTGGAAGGAAAACAGAAAGAAGCCTACAGAGACAGTTTTCAGTCAGCTGCAAAAGGAATAAAAAGAGCAAGAAAGGAAAAAGGAAAAACCTCCAGGGATTACTTCAGCAAACTTCTATGGTCCTCAGAATTTCATAAATTTTAAAGCAGCAACTGGCTTGTTGTGGAGAATATACAACATGTCCAGTTCTGTTTGGCAGGAAAAGAAGTTACCTGAACATAGATGCCNTTTGACCTTGTTTTTAAATACCAAACTCTGAAAGCTGGGATCTGTTTCCTTCTTTCTTCACACAACATTTGTAATTTATTTTTATTTATAGAAACAAGAAAGAATTCCGAGGTTGTCAAGCAACACTTACTAACCACGACAAATCTGCAGATTAATTTTGAAGATGATCATGTTTATGACATTTTCTTGTGGAAATGGAATGGAGCAGAATACCCGCTACTCTCTGTATACTGGCCTAGTGTCCTTCCATTTGGACATCTGGCTTTAAGTTTTTCTTCAGGAATTGTTCTGTGTAACAGTAGATGTCAGGTAGGCTCCATATTCAGTAGCTCTGACAGCAGCTCAGCAGAGTTAGGCCTTAAGCCAGAGCCAGGTACGCTTGGGAATTATCCAAGGCATCCTTGGACTTTTCTGGGGCAACTGAGGCTGCAACAGGACAAAGCTACTGCGACTTGTAGTGCTCAGAAAAGCCTCTGCCAGCAATTTCTCTTCTATAATCTACCACACGATTTCCCAGCAGACTTCTATATAGGTGTGGAAGGAACATGAAGCAGCTCAGGACAAAAGGTTTGGTTATGCTCCCACATCAAAATGACGTGACAATGTTCTGGGCAATGTTAGGGACTTGCACTACAAGAGGAATGAAGATGAAGAACTGCCCCCCATCAAGGTGGAGGCTGGCAAGTCATCACTGACTGGTGTAGTGAGATCTGAGGAAGTGACACATATAATCTTCTTTAGGTCTATCACAAGAAGACATTGCTAAGTGAGAACCTGTTGAAAGGTGTTTAGCACACTGCTGGCTCAGCGTTACCATCACAAAATTATTTCTAATTGAAGCAGGAGCCAGGACTGACAGCATGTGGTAGAGAGGGTTACCATCCACATTGTTAAAATTCCTATCAGGCACAGATTAATTAGATTAGCCTCAAAATTAAAAGTTATTTAATAACTGCTATTATTCACTAGGTAAGCCTAAGTGGATTTATACACATAAATTTTTCATTAAAACTGTAGAAAATAGCCACTTTTTTTTGGACCTATATGTCATATTACATAAGTGTAAAGTTATACTTAGATAGATACCAGTAAATCTATTCAAAACTAATGTGACAGCTCCCTCCCAGTCAGTATAGCTATAGCTAAAAAAACTCCACCATTCAAAGTGCTGGATTGTATCATTCCTGATAAGAAAATGGTGTCATATTATTAACCTAAGAAAAAAAAAATTAGTGAATATTGACAATGAAAGCAGAAGAAACCTCAGTAATTCTTGCACTCACTGAATATAACTTTTCATTAACCAGAATGTGAAAACATATGAGAAAAAAGGTTCTCAAGAACATGCAAATTGGACAGAAGAGTGATTATACTTTCAGGATCTTAGAAAACTCAGAAAAAACAGAAGAATGCCAGCTTCAAACAAGTAATGTCAGTAACCATTGTTACTTTGTGCTTTTAACTTGATAGAAAAGGTCTAAACAAAACACTACAAAAACCCAATAAAAGTTTATTTCTGTAGCTGCAGAAGCAGGAACATGCAAATATAAATCCAGCTAGAATTGGTTTTGCTCCTCCTAACTTTGAAAGCTGGACTTCAGAAGAAACTGCAAATGGAAGATAACCACACTAAGATGTGATGAAGCCACTACAGAACCTATCTAAGCAGGCACCAGTGAACTTTGGTGGGTGTTTTCTGCACTTTTTGCAGTGCAAATTCCTTCTAATACATCAGCTTCAGTGCAGCTTTGTACTTCCTCCTCTTTCTACCCACCTAATCCTCTCCTAATATAACTCCAAACAAAACTGAGACACCATGACAACTTCAGATATTCCACACACGTAGCCTACTTGTTTATGCATATTTGAAAGAGCCCAATATACAACCTTCTCTGGTTCTGCATGTTCATATCACGACTTACAGATAACCCACGTGTCTGCTGCTGTCTACGCTGCAAAAGGTAACCCAGCCCTGTCTGCTTTTGTAACAGGTGACAGTGGTGATAGTTTAGCTGGAACTCCAAACTATCTTGCTTGCTGCAAAATAAAAAGAGACTGCCAGAACCTTGCTGGGCCACACATCACCTGCTCTGCCTGTCCATAAGTGTGGAACTGGACTTGGACTAAGTGACTAGGCAGAGTACGCAATATGAACTTTTGTTGTCATCTAACTCTGGTCAGCAGCTAAAAGAAAGGGTGCTGACCCACAGCCTAGAACTGGGAGCCAAGGCTTGATTCAGGTGAGGTGTTGATCTGCAACAAGGCTTTCATCACACCCCTAAGGCATACCTCAGAGATCGTCCCACCAAACAGTTTCCAGTTAACCTTTTAGCACTGAGGCATCCCCTCTATTATTCCCCATATGTTTTTCCTACCTACTTTGGCGCTAGGAATAGTTTTTAATGCTGATTATACAGTCCCTAGCATATCACAGAATCATAGAATCATAGAATGGTCTGGGTTGGACAGGACCCCAAGGATCATAGAGCTCCAACCCCCCTGCCACAGGCAGGGCCACCAACCTCCAGGTCTGGATCTACACAAGGTTNACAAGCCCAGCTCCCTCAGCCTCTCTTTGTAGGGCAGGTGCTCCAGCCCTCTAATCATCCTTGTGGCCCTCCTCTGAACCCTCTCCAACAGTTCCACATCTTTCTTGTATTGGGGGCCCCAGATCTGGACACAGGACTCCAGATGGGGCCTCATGAGGGCAGAGTAGAGAGGGACAATCCCCTCCCTGTCTCTGCTGGCCACCCCTCTTCTAATGGAGCCCAGGAGCCCATTGGCCTTGCGAACTGCAAGAGCACACTGCTGGCTCATGTTAAGTCTCTCGTCCACCACAATCCCCAAGTCCTTCTCAGCAGGGCTACTCTCAAGAAGCTCTTCTCCCAGTCTGTATCTATGTCTGGAATTCTTCCAACCCAAGTGCAACACCTGACACTTGGCAGTGTTGAACCTCATTAGGTTGCCCTGGGCCCATCTTTCCAGCCTGTCAAGATCCCTCTGGTAATATCATTCCTGCCCAGGACTTGGACACAGATTTACTCTTAACCATGTAGGCTATATAAATGTAGGTGGGTTAGAAGATAAACAAAATAGCCAGGTGTGATCAGATGAGATTTCATCTAGCTTGGTATACAGAAACAAATGCTTTGGAATTAATCTTTAAGAGGTGAAATTTTAAAGCTGTCTTTGCCAGAGAGTGTTCTCCTTGGCATTGAGCAGTTCAGGGGCTAAGTACACACATTACACTTAAGTCAGTGGGAAAGTGATTTCTTCAAAGGTCAACTTCATGTGGTTCCGGGAGGGGAGAGAGGTGAAGGGTCCCATCTAGCAGGATGCCAAACTTTGCAATGTTTTCATTAGGATTCTGGGAGGAACACCCAGACCCCATGGTGAAATCACCTGAGACACTCCATGGTGAATATCTGTTTCTCTCACGAAGGAAGCAGTCTTTCTACATGAGAAATATCAACAGTATTTATAATCATTAATCATCTTAGTGGGCAGATGCTTCAGTCGGTGCTACTTTCAAGAAATGTTTTTCCCCAGTATCTGTTGAGATTAATAGATATGCTTCCAGAAATAGTTCCTTCACATAACAGTGATGCAGAGCTCTTAGCACAGGCTGTCAAACACAACGCTAACCTGGCAGCACGGCTAGTTTCACTGAATTACTACTTTCAATATAATTTAATCACTTTGTTCATGTACTTGTCTGCAGTTTATGTTATGCAAAATCTGGTTTCACCTTCAGATTTTTTTTCTGTATGTGCACTATAATCAAAACTAATATTTCTATAGCTTCCACTATCACCAAAGACTTAAGAAAAGGTGCTGACGAGATATAAATCCCAACGCATGCAGAGAAAACCAGATTAAATTATGACAATACCCTGTACAAAGATAGCTCTTCTTATGGGAAAGTCTAAAGCACTTCTCAGTGGTTGATGTCATTATCTATCCCATTCATAGAGCAAAAAACCACAGGCAATCAATGCCTGCAAGCAGGATGTGTCAGTGTTCCCACCTGTGGGATTGCTGCACTCAGGACCAGATCCAAGGATGTCACCACGTGTCAGTGTGAGACAGAGAACAGACCCTCCCCTCAAAAGCTACTAAGAAGTCCCTACAGCAAGATACTGTCCTGCTTTTTCTTGTTCTACTGAACAAACCTGACTATCAAAAATCTACATTATTTCCTCTCTAAAACCCACCCCATCCAAATGAAACATCTGTATTATGTTAAATTCTGCACTGTGTATGTTAAATGATGCACATTTGCTTTCTGTTTCTTTTGTCTTTGTTTTCTCTAATTACAATAACTGTATTCACTGCCTTTTGGTTTTCTTCATTAATACAGCAGCACACAATTCCTGACCACAGTAATTAATTTGTAAAAAGTTTTGATGACACATCTATTTTTAAATGTTTATCTATTTAAAAGAAAAAAAAAATCATTCGTGTACTCAAGATTTGGGGGGAACTTGCTTGAAGTCAAAATTTAAACAAGTTTCTGGTGTCTTTCTTAGCAAAAAACTCCATTTCAGAAGATTTTATGTGTTGATTTCACTGAAATACTCTGGAATCATGCACTGAAGCTGCACTAGCACGTACCATCTGGGACAACTGCATTCCAGTCTTTAAAGAGGTCACATCAAGCCCTACAGAGTCCCAGGGAGGTGGAATAGGAATTCACGGTTGACAAGACAGCTGACAAAAAAATCAAAAGAAGTGTCAAATGTAGTTCTCTGTCTTCTGTGTATTTTTCTTCTGATAAATACACTCAGGAGTTCTACAACAGTTTCATGATTCAGCCCTGTTCATATCCTGAAAGCTCAGACTTGGCAAACATCAGTGTTACTTTCTGACCTGGATCAAGAATAAGTATGAACCCCAGGCTTGGAGCGGAGCAGTTTTCATCCACAGACTGAAACTGAAAAATCCTGTCCAGTATATGCAGCACAAAAAGATAATTATAAAAAGTTTTCCTTGACATATGTGAAAGGTTTGGGTGACTGTTTAAAGATACCCATCTTTATTGGTCACATATTCTCAAGCAAGTAATTGGGTATCACACATTTTCACAGAAATGAGTCAGAGAGCAAGTAGCCTAATATTGATAAGAAATCTAAACCACCAGTGATCCTTCTCTCCTTTTAATTTCTTTAATTATGATACCTGGTTGCCATACACTAACGAGATAAAGAATGGCAGAGCTGGAAAAGATGACCACATTAGAAAAGAAGCATAAAGATGATGAATTCCCATTCAGTGCATACACAACAGCATATTTGATGAATGATACAGTTCTCTTTTTTTTTTCCTTCTTAGCAATTATCAAATGTGTGCATCCATTATTTACAATGGAGCAGTCATATGAGCAATCTGAGGCTTGAATATAAGAGCTATCACGGCTAGCCAAGATCTTTGGGGTACTTCAGTTTAAGAGAGAGACATATTTCATCATTCACTTATTCCAGATTTTGAGTTTGTTTCACAAAGGGTTATAAACTAAAACAGCGTCAGGAGAAGTGACTATTTAAAAGCAGAAGAAATCAAGTGTCCAATACATTTCAGGATTTTAATTTCACTTTCACAGGTCCTTGGGAGATACAGAAAAATTTTATTCCAAGAAATATGCCACTGAAAATCCCTGTTGTAACCACCCACGTCAGAAATAATTCCAAGTATGTATTTGACTCTTCTGCCTAAAGCCTCTGCCACAAATACAATCTAACTATCAAATCAAGTCAAGGGATTATAGTCTTAGAAAGGTAAATCCCACGGATTCACATGCACCAGCTGATGTACAATACTGTAACACAGATAGAGCTATTGTGACTATGTTTCATTACTGCAAAATATTTAAGGGAAAGGTTAGTAAACTATTTTTAAATGACTCTTGCTTCAGAAAGGTTTTTTTCTATTTAGAGAAATGTAAAGAACACAACATTGAGATAAAGCATTTATGTCATGATTATGCTGTATATGTGAACTAAAGCCCTAAGTCTAAAAATGTATCAGTACAGCGAAATAATTTAGCAATGGATGTGGAAAAACTGGTAAATGTCTAAAGAACATGCTTGTAATCAAGACATTGTTCTTACATCTAATAATACCATTGAGGTTGCTCTGAGAATTATAGTAATCTATGAGATTATATGGCTAAAACCCAAGTACCAAAAAAAATTAAAATATTCCTTAAAACTCTATGAAACGTTCAAATTTGAAAATTTGTCCTTCAAAAATCTTAAAAAAACCCCAGGATTACTGCAGTACATATAACTGGGACACACTCTGGGGTTTTTGTTGGGTTTTGTTTCAATGGAGATATTCTCTCAGGAGACCAATCAGAGTCTCACACTTGGAAGAAAATCTTTTAGAATTGCTAAACACTTGAAAACATACTTGCAGTTACAAGTTACACTACTTGTCACTTAAAATCCATAACTCATCTTAGAAGGAAAAACCACCAAAAAGTCTGCCTTTCTCTCTCTCTTTTTTTTTTAAACTAAAACTCAGCTGCAATACTGCATGTTTATTTTTCACATATTGTGGTAAAAACATGTGTTCTGAGAAAATAGCGTTGTTCATTTCTGTGCTGAAGAGAGTTAAAAACAAGATGTGCATGCATTAGCATTTATGTATGTTGTTATAACACAGGGAATGAGTTTCTGGTCTACCGCACTTTGTAGGGTGCATTTTCCACAGCTGTCCTAGTGACTCCGTTACCACTGGACAACACTCTATTCCTTTCTTCAGCAACAACAAGGAGAGGCAGCAAGGAGTTAATGTCATCTGTGTACATCTTTAAAATCGTATTTGTTTGCACACAAGAAATGTATGTGTGCATGCATATGTAAAATCCTAGTCCAATTTTTCTAGTGAAGTCTTAGGCAAAACCACCCAAATCTTGTGCCTTTATTTATAGATATAACTAGAAAAGAATAGGTTCTGAATTTCAAAGGCTGTTGTTGCCAATTGTGTTTACAGATTGCAGAGTATTATGATAAATGCGTAATGTGACAGCAGAATTTTTTTCCTATGACTTATTTATATAAAAGAACTATCAGGAACAATTGACAAGGAAGAAAAGCCTTTCTGAACAGCCTACCTTAACAATTATGTTTGTGACTGTTTTAGTTCTTCTTAAGACACCTTTTTTTTTTACTGCAGTGATGTTTGAATTACCTTATATGAGTAACGACAAGAATGGCAACACTGCAGTTGATATTTTTTTTGAACTTGTACATCAGCCAACTGCGTTTTGTCTGTGTTCCTGCTTTGCCCTAAGTCTTCAGAGAACGTAAAAGCAGTTTTTACCTCCCGATGTATTTCTGCATTTTAAGTGACCTCTAGCTCTTGATTTCTTTAATTACACATTTTCTATACTCCCAACCTGCTCTATAAGCAGTAGGAAGAGTATAGCAGAACTTTTCTGCGTAATGCTCGCAGTCTTTTGAAGAACTATGCAAAGGAGGCTTTCAGACCTTTAAAATGTTCAGGGCACTCTGCCACAAAGGAAAGGTTAAAATGAAGTCTATGACAGTGTATATCTAGAAACAGAAAGCTGGAAAACATGCTCTTAGAAGTTTTTCCTTTAGTTGGTCTAAGTTTTTTACATAAGCTAAAGGAAGTAGTTTGCAAAATTATTTGCATTTTTTATGACAATAGGGGTAGAGGTTAGATGGAAACCAGGGGATAATTGCAAAGAGGCAAATGTATCATTTGTCAGACCATCTGTGAACGGAGAGTTGAGTATCATGGAAAACAAAAATTGGCAGGATGGATACCAGTCAAGAAAAAAATGTCTGAACAAAACGTCCATCTCATAAGCAGCTTCTAGACCATTTATGACTGGGCCACAAATCAAGTAACTCAATAGTAGCATAAACACGTATTAATTATGCAAGCAATGTTCAGGCTCGGGGTAGGGGGGTGGGAAAAAAGATAAAACCCACCAAAATATCTTCCCCAAACTTCTCTTCACACCCAGTCAAACCATTTGGTGCACCAAATGTGAGGAAGATAATACAGAATCTAAAATCTGCCCTCATTATGAACACAGATCTTTTGGGCAAACTCCCTACTTACAACCTCAAAAAAGTAGGGCTCGTTTCCTGCATGCAGTGGTCACAGCTTCATTCCAGCTTCTCTTGTCCTCACCGTCGCAGCCTGTCACAAAAGCTCAGCTAAACCATGGGAAAATACATGTTCAATACATCCCATCCAATCAATCACAGCAGTAATGTGGTGACCTGTTTGGGGGGGAGGGTAGGGATAGGGACTGTCCTAGTCTCCTTTCTTCAATAAAGAAGGAATTTTTCTCTCAGTGACATTTTGCTTGCACGTGTCCATGGCATTTAGAGTTTTCCCTCCAGCTGCTCAGGACCTAGTGCAACAGGCAGCTCAGGAAATGTCCAGTGAAAATACTTTTTTCCTGAGCAGTCAGCTTCTCTAACAAACTAAAACAAGATGTTAATTTAAGTGATGAACACCAAAAAAAAAAGGGAATCTCTGCAAAAGTAGAAAAAAAAAGAAGTCATTTTGCCCTGACTTAATTCCCAAGAGCAGGTATTACTTGAGATAAAACTGACCTTAATCGTTACATCCTTGTTTTAATTCGAAGTTACTGCTCTAAGAAAAGTACAAGTACAGATTCAACTCAATCTGAACGTGAATGTTTAGCCACTTATCTAAAATTGCTAAGCAACAATTTTTCTAAATTCAAAGGGCTCCTAAATCAGGAACAAAAATAGAAGTCTATTCAAATGAACTATAGAGTAGATGAATATTCTGAGTAAAGGAGTAACATTCAGGGTTGCTGAATTAGAAGGCATAATTCCAAACAAATTAGTTTTAATCTCTATTTTCATTTCGCTACTGATTTCCCAATAAAATATCCTCTGGCAGGATAGAAAACATACACATACGTCTCATAAAAGCAGCCTAGTGAATGACTGCTAAAAATGCAGTCTGGAACAGAAAGTAAGTTTGTCTCTCTGCTGGGGCATAGTCATCAGCTCCTGTTGACCCCACATATCACACACATCGAGCCCCCTGGTCAGCCCCATGGGTTGGCTGCGGTGTTAGTGCTGGCCACCTCTACTTAGGTAATGACATCTGGGCAACCCTGCAGCCACCAGGAAGGAAAGCTGGTCGGTCTACACCAGCAATTACTTGTCACACAAACTTTTCTGATGTAGAACAAAAATGAGTACTTCCCACTGGGAGATTTTTTAATCAAAATTGGGAACTTCAAGGAAGTCAATGTTCAGGTCACAGTGCTTCTCAAACCTCCCTGAGGAATCTGCAAAAACTGCTCTGGAAATCTCATTAAAACACGTTCCCAAGGGTGAGCTAATACTCACTAGTCAAACAAAAACAACACATAAAAACATCTTTGTTGCCCTGCGTAAAGGATCAGGAGAGGATAACACCAAATCTTTTTATTCTTGGAACTAGGGATCTTAGGTCTCTGGCAGAAAGGGGAGACTGGGGAGGGTCACAACCCAAGGATTGATAAGCATGACTGAGATTTCACTGATTTGATGATATCCCACATCTCTGAAAGGACATGAGATAGCCACAAATGCAATCTTTAAGTTTTATGTGGGTGACCATGACCTGAAGGAGTACAGTTAAGAACAAAGTGTGCTTACAACTGCTTAGAAACAGTCACTGTGATAGTTGGAGGTAGATGATCTTTGAGGTCCCTTCCAACCCAAAGCATTCTACAAACCCAGTTGTGCCAATTCACTCCTCTGAAGAGCAGTCCAGCTGGGATAGGCTGCAGATTCAAAGGCAGGAAATTCACTGCATTTTGATTATTGGCTGGGATATCACTATCACAATTTTTTTCTTTCAGGATTGGATTCATAAGGGAAAAGTTCCACAAAGCTTTTTCAGTACAAGGAATGAGAAGTTACAACCCAGAAAATTACCAGAGTGCAAAATTACTGTAACTATTACTAACAGCAATGTTTATGGAATCATACTAAGCATCAACCAGAAAAAGACATGTATTTCCTCATTTTGCTTTAGACATGGATACTGATGTACATAGACAGAAAGATATGTATACCTTTCCAAAGGTTAGCTTGTACCTGTTGTAATTTGAAGCATTTAGGACAGCACAACACAGAAGTGCATTACCCAGCTATCCACACAATGCAGAATCCACCCAGACAACCCCATCAGATACTACTTGCCTTTCACATACCATTCATCACAGCAAGGAATTCTCTCTCCCTGCTGGTTGTCTCACAATGGAAACAAAGAAAATAGTCATTTCCTTTACTAACCTCACTTAATTCTCATCTTTACCAAATTCCATACTAACTCTGCTGCCTAGTCCAGAGTTCCTGTCGCAGAAAACATAATGGTGTGATGCCATATAATTAGTCTTCTGTTCAGAACAAACAAAATACTCCCAGAACAGTAAACCTGATACCCTTGAACAAGGAGCTACATGCTCACATCAATCTGCATGCAAGACAGCAAGAAAATACCACACTTGATTAAAGCATAATGTGTGTTTCTACCTGCTTTTCCACTTCAGGGACCAATGGCATCCCACTGGGAGTGTACACCATTATTTTGCAAGGTGTATCTCCAAGTGCTGAATGCACCTGGCAACATTATGTACAGCTACAGTGCTTCCTCTTGACACAGTCGAACTTATGACTACAGACACGTGGACACACAAATGTGAACAGAGGATCCAATCTCCCTTGCATCACTTGGCACAAGCTGTGTCATTCCATTACTCTCATCAGTGCTTAGGCCAGAACAAGCAAAACAAAAATACTGTGAGCTGGCAAGTAGCTTGAGTGACTGCAGAATAGCACCACTGGTCAAAACCGAAAGTAAGCCAAACATCTCTTGATAAAAACTTTTGTTAAACTTTCTCATGCTAATTTTGGCCTTAAAAAATTTAAGTAGTCAGTCTTAATCAATCTTCATTTATCAGAACAGAAAGGCTAATCTCGATCCCTATGAAACACGAATTATTACATTTAGCTAATTTTCATCTACCTAGTATTCTGACAGTAGTCAAGCAGGAATAAAGTGTGTCAGGCTGAGATCTCACAGGATGTATCTGGATCAACTTTGGTGCTTATGCAGCTGTCAAGAGATAATGCCATTCTGGAAACCACAGCTGTAATTTACAGAAGTCTGTTCATTTTTGTTACTACTCTTACAGTTAGGGTATGTTACGGCAGAGACGAGGACTTTCCTTAATCATTTCAGTGGCTCCTGCAGTTGACACTTTGACATTAATCACCACCTTTTGAAGTTGACACTTTTGCACCAGTATTTCCACACTGTTTATCCTCAACCACATACAAGGGATTTTGGCAGCTTCAGATCAGAAAATGGCCTAAGTACAGAAAGATCCTATAGTGTTTTATCCCAGGCTGCGATCACAAATACAAAAATATCCAAGTCAAAATAAATCAGACATTCATACTGCAAAGGGATGACACATTTCTCTCTACCTCTTTTCCATTGTTAATGATAATTAATGCATATAATAAATGCACTAATGAAGAAGTGATAATCAGTGGAAAGGAGCATATAACTAAATTTTTACACAAAGAGTTGGAAAGAAACTTGACCCCTCTGTACCCAGTGACACAACTGAAGACCATCCATCCAGAACTCACAGGCTGTATTAGATCCATTGCCAACAGCAGAAACTACTCAGTGGTGGTACGTGGAAGTGGCACCAGGAGGTACTTTTTGGTGTCTGGGCATACTGAATTGCTCTGAAGGAAGATACAGCTTGCATTAAGCACCTGCAGCTAGCAGATTAATGAAGCAGGTTTTGTGCTTGCTTTGTTGAGAATCCGCTGCAGCTGCAAAGGACTGTCTGATCACTTCTGCAGACAGATTGTAAGAGCTATGGAAAAGCAGATGATGCCAGAAAATGGTCTGGTAAACAAGCTGATCAGTTTTGCTAGACTAAAACCATGGGCAATTTAGATTAAGATTGCTTCTTTGAACCACCAGAGTGGATTTGTGAAGAGATGGAGCTGTTTGTACATCCACTACAAAAGAAAGGGTTTGCAGGCTGACTGACAGGTCTTTTGAAATGTTCTTTGATAGGGTACAAGCAACAAAACACAGAAGCTTCAGGAAACACTGTCTCTCCTGAACAATACCGAGGTAAATAAGTCAAAGGTAATTTAGCACCAGAGATATGGGCAGTCAAATAATTGAAGGGATAGCACACAAGCAATTAATTTTTATGAAAAACTTCAGTTTCAAGCTGTTATTTTAATTGCTCTTTTAAATCACTAAAATCAGAGAGAATAAAACCATCTTTCTTCCTTGATAGCACTGGGCAGATTTTCCTACATGTAAATCATATTTGTCAGAGATACTCCCCCAAAGACTTTTTTTCCCCCTATTTCTTTCTCACTCTCTCCTCTCCCTTTCACATGTGTTTTAAAAAAAACAAATGCTTATACAAGAAGCCAGGCCCTCCTGCCAGCCACAAGCTTCCATCCCACTCCCATCTTCTCCCATAATATGTCACCTCGTTCTTGTGAAAAATGGTACATTCTCTACAGTGTGGATCGGCATGCTGTAGGAGGAGGAAGGCAGCTCTGAAGCATGCTGCATGCTGGAAATACTGATGTACCCAGCTCAAAATCAGATGACAGAGCTGTGGAAATATAGCTGTTATGTTCATGAGGGAACAACCCTTTTGTTTGGGTTTAAGTATTCAATTCTTGTCTAACATTTATTTTCCATGTTGGGAGATTTTTGGTGTCTAGTTTTGAGTGAAGGAAGAAATAAGCTTCTCAAAGCTCTTTCAGTATCCTACTGAGAATATTAAAAAAAATAAAGAGTATGCAAGATCAGTCTAGATCTTGAATTAACGTTTTTTCTCAAAACAATCTCCTTGCTCAGTAGAACTGTTTTAAAATAAAACAATCGATTTAACTATTTTTCTTCAAATTGTGTTAGTCTTAGTGGAGAAGAAATTCATGCAATTGCTAAGATAACATAAGTAACTATTACTTTATTTATTATTTACAAAAAACCCCACAGCATTATTTTGCTAATTTGGCTTCATCCAGTGAATTACTCAGAGATTTTAAGTAAAGCTTGAATCTCTTCTAGTCACACAGAACACCTTCATAGTTTATCAGTATTTAGTAACAAGTATGAAGACCTGCACACAGAGCAGTTTCAGTGAACCAACACCAGAAGATGTTCTCCTTTAAAGATCAGTGTGTGTTATCTTACTGATCCTGAGATAGCACGGATTCTGTGCACAACAGACATAAATAAAAAGTTAGAGAAAAAAAAAGTAATTACATAATTAAATATGTTAATTTATATATAATAATAAAATCATGTTTGAAAGAATTATGCAAAGATAAAACTGCAATTTGCAAATACCTGAAGCCACAAATAAATACTTTTCCATATAAATTGTTTTTTCTCTGGTGCTAGGACTTGTATGGGTGCTTGTATAGATTATACTACTTATTCCTGTAACATCTGTAGGCTTTTTGCAGCAAAACTACAAATGATGGGTGAGTGTTTTGGCAGAAGGTTCCTCTCCCACATTACAGTCTCACTCCTTTTTTTTGACAGTGGCTGTGTGACAGACTCTAAGAGAAGGAAATCAGTCCCCAAGAGACATGGGGCTTACTGCAGCGCTCTGGAGTTCCCCTTAAAGGACTACCAAACTCTCACTGCAAAACTAAAAGAAGAGATTAGTAAAATATTCATTACAATGAGACCATTAGCAGTACATTTTTTGTAGGAACTTTTCCATAACTTAGGACAGACATTGGAGCAGAGCTGCTAGATAATCTCTGCATTACTTTTGGAAGCTGCCAGTGATTCAAGGAGAAATCAAGAACAAATTCTCTGTAAGTATATGAATGGGGGGGGAAAGAAACAGCTCATGTAGCTGATGCCTCTGAGCAGGCACATGTTTGTGACTGCTCAGGTCTTATCTACCACTCCAAGAAGCATGCTCGTGAACAGAAATGCTACAAGCAATGACAAAGAGTCATGAGAAGGGAGATAACATTTCAGAATAAATAAAAAATATGTATCCCTGTAACAATTCAAGTTTATACTAGTTTGCATCCAGTAATTAAACACTAAGTATCTTTCACTGTTCTGGAGAAGGATGCTTGCATAACTGTTCTCTTCCCTTGCTGAAGAATCAACTTTATTGTTGCGGAGGAAAGCTGTAGAAGCCTGGAGAATAAAGATGATTTGACCCATCCATTCCTATGATAGAGTGTGCTAGTATTATACTATTTTCATAAACTGGGAAAAGAATTAAGGCATGCAGCAAGCTATTAATGGTGTCAGGGCACTACAACTGTGGCAAGTCGTGAGCCATCCAGCATCCTTCACAACCCTCAAAAGAAAAAGAACATGTAAAATCACAGAATCTTTAGAAGACACAACATGGTCTATTTATCCTCAGTGTGCATGTTACCATTCATGCAGGCACCAAGCTGTGCACCTGGGGGAACCTTAGTTAACTTTCTGTACTTTCACTTCATATTTATCATGCTGCTAAAATAAACAAGTAATATGCAATTTTTTTAAAAATAGACATTAAAGGGTTTTAAATATGTAAGGATTAATATTTAACTAAACCAACTGACTAAACAATAGGGCAAGTAAAGTAGTACAGCTTGGCAGCTACCTGTAAAATAACTGTAATTAAGGGCAAAAAATCACTGAGTTAAAAAAAAACTACTGAAGGGCATAAGTATCTTAACCATCCTGGTTCAGAGATAGATTCCATACACTCCATGCTATAGAGCAATGCCATGGTGCCCAACACCTTCTTTTCAACAGCTCATAAACTACTGCAGCATATGTTGGGGAGGGGCAACCAAAGTATGAGGTGTTCTTCAGGCCCTGCTAGCCCTATACGTGCAATGCACCAAGATAAAAAGTGAACCCAATGGATGAAGGTGCTCTGAAAACATGATCAATCTCCCCGAAGCACAGCAGCCAATCACCTGCTGTGTGATGGTGCAGACTGAAAATGCTGCCAATGTGCACTGCACTCAGAGTGCACGCAAAGGGGGAAGTGAACTAATACCTAAAGCAGACTGAAGTACTGAAAAGTGTTTCACCTTCGTCAGGGAGCAAACAAGGGCAACATAGTGTTCTCCCAGTCACTTATAAGAAAAGCAAAGCCATCATAGACTCTGAGAGAGCTGCTCAGAGCTTTACATACTTATCAGCATAGACAGTTATCAACGTATGGTGACAGCAATTACAAAATGTTACTGCCAGCACTGTCCACAGGAGATGATTAAATATTCTTTATATCTGGTTCTGGTAGAGTGTGTGTGACTACAGGGCTTGCCCATGAGCCTGTGAACCTGCTTGCCTCAGTGCATCCCTGAGCAGTCAGAACTGGACGACGGAATATTAAGAGCTAAGAGATCACAGCCTGAGAAAACAAAACAAAACAAAATGGCCAGGAGCCAGAAGGATTCAAGGAACAGTGAGCACAGAAGACAAACAGATGACTCTTACCTCCTAATACTCTCCTATAACCGCCAACTGATTTCAGGTCCTGAAACTGTTCTAGCTTTCCAGACTAATAACTACTAATACCTCTAGCTTGCAGGTAGCTGACCACTTTTCAAACTTGGGTCAGTCTTTTTCCTTCACAATGTCCCTCAGCAGAATCTCACAGGGCATCTTTGTTGCACAAAACACCACAAACTGGTGTTTGTTTTGAACCTTAGTCTGATTAAATTAATCTGACACCTCCATCAGAAAAACCCAACAAATGCTTACCGACTCTCCCTATGGCATCCATGATTCCACTCAACTTTCTCATCAACCCTCCAAGTTATCTCTTCTCCAAACTTCAAATGCACAGAAGCCATTTCATACTTCCACTTATCAGTGATTGTAAACTGCTAACCTTCTCAACCCCTCATCTCAAACAGGTCTATTAGAATCATAAACAGTCTTCAATATGGGTGAAAATTCTGGATTTATACTGTGATAGGATAATGGTCTTACCTGCTTTGGTTTTTGTTCCTTTCCTAATAATTCCTGTTTACCTTTCTGGCTCCTGCTGCACATTAGATCCTTTAATGGAACTATCTACTGTAATACTCAGATCTTGGTCCTAGTGGAGAGACCCTCCTTTTGGGTATACATCTCAGACTGTTTTCTTTCATGTGCATCATTTAGTATCTATCAACACTGAATTTCACCTGCCATTCTATTTATGTTCTGTGCAGGAGTATATTAAATGGCATACATCAGAATGTCTGTGGCAGTGAGGCCAAGGACCAACTGAAAAAGGAAAAAAAAGCCATAAATCTCATTCAGTACCGAGACATGATTCACTGATTGATCATTTCCATCCCATGCGGTGAACAAGAAAGGAGTCTACTGGGGAAAAAAGCTGTTGTTTAAAAGCCCCACATAATTATGGCAACACATACATGGGGTAGAAATAAAATTGAGTTAACCAAACTTGAACTGCATGACTCCAAAACTTTAATACAATCTATACCATGATTAATTGCATCAAGTTAAAAACCAGTGGATTCAGCTGTTTAAGCTGTGCTTTGCAGCCTTGAATTTTCATAACTATTAAAGGTGGGCAGCCTTGCTCCAGTTCAGTCTCCTGAGACTCCTCACCACACACTTCTGTCAGATTTGCTGCAGAACATTCTTACTGTTTTTCTATCACCCAGGAGAATAACCTCTTATGCAGAACTAGCTTAAACAGCCACAACTTCAAATCGACAAATTCAAAACTTAGATCAAGTATTTTAAGTCACACTAAATCCCTCCAGTCAGCAGACACCATAGCTGCTTTCCACTTGTAATAGTTCATTTAAGTGTAAGTGCTCTCATGTATACCAGGATATAAAAAAGACTCGTTTTCAAAATAAAATCCTAAGTTTTAAGTGAATTTAAGAAAAAAAAAAAGAAATATATGATCTAGATGTTTAGTAGATGACATATATGTAAAATATTAGTCATTGAGCGATAGGCAGGACTAGAAATAATAAGGACAGAACACAAGAATTCAACTAATAGATAATGAACTGAAAGCATGGAGTGATAATTACAAAGCTGATTTAAGACAACAAAAAAACCTATCATTGGTTTTCTCACTGTATAGTTTAGCAATTTCCTTAGAGTCCACTACACAAAGGCACAAAGGTCACATGAGTTTAATGAAGATACACGCTGTGCAGACCTCATTTGTTAGGTTTCATGTTTTGTTCTAAAAGTTATTTCTGAATACATCCTCATCCTTTTCCTTCTTTCAAGCTGATGCGATAATGGTTGCTGTCAGCGCCCCAGACAGGGTGGTAAATAAACAGCCTACAAGGTGATTTTACTCTTTGGTGCCAGATGCCACTTCATCAGCCAAAATTTCCAAACCACCACAGCAGGAAATGCAACCAGGTGGATGTACCTCAGCAGTCTGTCTTAGTCACTCTTAGGGGTCAACTTCACTTTCAATTAAATGAGTTACAAGAACTTTCATACTGGCCACATAACTGGAAGCCAAGTCTCCAGTTGACTATGGGTGCTGTACTGCAACGTCCACACAAAGGGCAGGATTCCAGACTCATTAAAAGCAGATTAAAGCAGGGGATCGGTTGGGGTTCAGGATTCAGATGTTCTTAAGAAATACTTCTCTTTTGAGGCCCAGGAATCTTATTCCTATGCCTCTTTCATACAGCACATTCCACTCACCTGGCGGACTCCCGTGCCCTGCTGCAGCTGTAGCAATAGCAAAAGCAGAAGCAGGAGAAACCGAACAGTGGCTGTTGTCAGCAGTTTGCACTGTAAAGGGAACAGACAGAGGAACAGTTAACTTCTACATACCTTTCATGTTTTGTCAAGTTAAGCAACAGTAATAGTTAAAATCTTCACCAATTTTTATGCTTTGTGAAAGTGTTTTGGTTGACAGGACTTTATATTAAGGGAAATACAAATATAATAATGGTATTTTTTATTTAAATTTTCTTTCCAGGTTGGTGTAATTAATCTTGTGATGGGAAAAAATGTCTAAGACACTGCCAAGGTGAGGAGTAATCAGTCAGGAAAAAGAAATACAGAAAAGATGTTCTAGAAAAATAACCTAAACAAAAAATCACATTAGAGAACTAAGTATATCAGCTACGTTCTGATAACTTTTTTTTCACATATGCCTAGGATGAGCACAGTTTTCACAATTTATCAAACTATAAGGAGCGATGTAAATATTGCTTCTGATTAGTACTCAGATAACAAGGCACTGTACCCCAGTTCCAACTCCCAAATCTTGCCATCTCACCATAAATGTACCCAGTAAGAGATTAATATTGGTCTAAATCTGAACAGTCTCAGCAACTCATTAACAGTTGAGAAGACTCTGCTCTGTTTTTGTTGTTCTGATCTCAGGCAAGAGATAACTGCCTAGAAATCTGGCTTGCATGAGACAGCAGCATTTTAAGCGTTCATGGACATAGCACACAGCTCTGCTAATGATTTCAAAGAGCCACGTGAGAGCTATTTGAGGAGCTCTGGCTCTCACTTTCTCTCTTCAATTGAGCAGTTTATTCAAATTTTGGAACGAATAATGTGACACCATCTGTAAATGCTCACCGTTATACAAAGAAACAGACACAGTCACTCCCCGTTGACAATAATGGGTGTTGTGTATTTCACGATTACATATGGTGCCCAAAATATGCCCCCTTAGTAGCTGAAAAAAACCTGTCAAGGTCTTCAGAATTTTGTGAGAATATGACTGATGCAGTATTAGTCTTGAACTTGGACACATCTGCTTCATCATACCAAAATCCCAATATGCTTCCAAGTCTCATTACTATACAAATTAACCAGTGTAATTCACATTCTAACAGCTTTTTATTTTTTAATACCTGAGAAAGAAGGAAAACACAAGCACAACACATTATTCAAACATTTTTCTTTCCTAACATCCTTCAAAGATTACAGCTGCAGTATTTAAACTCGTTAAAGCAACTGACAGAAGCAAGAAACATTAGGTTCTCACCTCCTGGTTGACGATAGCGGAGATGACGTGGTGTTGAAGGGGATCTACATGGGGAAAGCTCTGTGGTATCCACTGCGGAGGTGCTTTCAGGAATTGTCCGGTCCACTGATACAGATTCTAGAACTGCTGCTTTAAAAGAGAATAAATTTTAATACTGGGATGATCATTCATAGTTTAGAACTCTTTAGAACTTTTGTACTTTATATACAGAGTATAAATTTTCTCTGAAAATATCACGAGGTCACAGGGAACTATGGTATGGGACTTTAAGAGATGCTTTTTTAAAGCAGTGAGTATAGTCAGATGAGTTTGTCTTCAATATGGAGTGCCTCTGCAGAGATTATAGAGTATGTGGGTGATTCACGATGCTCAGTTTACAAACACCAAAAGATAGAAAGTCTAAAAATTATCAGTGTGGAACAAACTGAACTGTACAGCATTGATAAAAAACATCAAAGGTGGCTTCACTGAAAGGTAATGTTGAAAGAAGGGCCAATAGCACTTAATACCAGTGTTTCAATCTGTAGCTAAAAGAACTGCATGTCATCTAACACAAAGTTGTTTATATTTAACGTGTGATTTATAGATTTTTAAACACTGCTGCTATTTTAAATGTCTGCATTTAGAAGACTCAGCAATAATTATCCTCGGATGGAGTTAAAGGACTGGCAAAATTCTGTACCAACAACAGGGCCATGCAAAAGTTCATAAACAAAGAACTCTGTGAAAAACAGCAAGTTGACAGTTTTGAAAATATCTTGGACAAGACTGCACTTTAATTCAGCAGAATATTCAGTGAAACACAGATGCAGTAGGCATACTTGATCTCATGTGTTTTATATAAGCTGGGGAAAATAACCCTTGTTGGATAATTACGCGTAATCAAAACCTGCACTGGAGAGCAGATTATTCCATGGACAAGTTCTTCTATCCCACAAATAAAAAAGGAATGGCAGGAATATTACTTCCAAAATGTGGCGAAATAAGCTGATAAAATGTATCCTACATTTGATATGAATAGTAAGCTGTGCCAGCAGCATAAGCGTTGACTTCATTTCAGTGGTGAAGTCAAAGACAAAAATTGAAAGCAAACAACTTTGCAAGTGAGCGAAGAAGGTTGAAATTCCACCATGTAATTGGAAAACATTCGAGGACAGCAACAACAACTGCCACAGTATTATGACCTAGGGAACAGAATTTGCATGGTTATTTTAGATTTAGAGAAGCCATAGCTGTTTTCTTGGAAATCTGGAAGTGCCACAGCAATGGTATTAACTGTGTTTGGGTAGTGGCTCCTGATTACGTAGAATTGGTCTCCCTACCCAGAAAACTTCAGAAACAAAGGAAGGCAATAGGTATGATAGGAAACATACAGATTCCTCAGCATGCTATAGGCATTTGGAGACAAAAGGTCTTTCCCCTGCAGAACAGAACTATCTAGCTGCAAATTCCTCCAAACTCAGTGCAAACTGTTCAGCAGAAGATCCCCAAAGGGACTGGAGGCACTGCACAGACAGCAATTTAGCATTTATATGAGGGTCTTGCCATTTCCAAATGTTCCTCACGCTGCCCAGATGAGACTTCTAGCTTTGACAGACTGGAATGCAAAACCGGAACACATGTGCAACAACGCTCAGTGATAACATCAGGCCAAAATAACCTATTCTTCACTGGTTTACTTCACAGGGTATAGCAAGTACCACTACACCTAAGACTGCAGCTGTACAATTAATTTTAATGCATATTTGGGATTTGCTCTGCTATCACATTGATTTGAATATGGTTACATCAGTGCACAAGAAAAAAATGTCCAACTCTACATAGTAAATACTGTATTTTCTATAAGTAAATATTCTGTTAAGTGATTTATTAAAGAATTTCCTGCATACAGAGGTATAATGTTGATGTACAACAGACAAGTAACATTTTATGAATGCATTAAAGCATGGGCAAGCATAGATTTCTACAATGCTAAGGTGCCTAACTTGCCTGGTAAAAAGACTTTTTGTTAAACAGACTGCATTCTCTAAATACAACCCCTCTGTATAGTGTGATTTCTAATTTCTTATTTCTTATTTCAATTTAGCAGTAATGGGTAGGCATAATGTTTCAATCATGTTTTTCTTAGTTAATGTTTGGTAATCTTTTTCTTCTTTCTTCTTGGGTTATATCGATTTTCATTGTTACTTGCAAGTAAAATTGAACTACATTTTGGTCAGATTTGTAGTTCAGATTTCTCAGACTGTTAAACCAGATTATGTAAAACCATTTCTAAACATGAATTTTAGAAAAAAAAATACAAAATTTTACTTTCCTTATCTTCTGTTAAGTGGAACAATACAAAAAATTATATAATTCTATTCCAATTCGGATGAAGACCACCCCTCCATTGCGAAAGAGCAATGAGAAATAAGCACACACTTGTGCATCCTGTAAGATTAGAGCTATTTTCTTGCTTTGCCATCTATATGTACAATAATTCTACTCCAGACACTCACAGTGAGGTTTACATCAATTAACTTTAGACTTCTGGAAGTAGTACCTATTCCAAGGTGCCTTACACAATCCTTAGAGGAGAACAGGCATTTGAACAGGAGCAATTAATCTGTTTTAGACATCTGCCTTCTGGATGGATAAGAAGCAGGTGCTATGAATCTCACCAATGTACCGAGTACATCAAATAAACTTGATTAGTAATTAAATCTTTCTGGAAAACTAGCCCTATTATGTAAACACGTTGAAGCTGTTAGGTCATTACATCCCTATTTCTTTTTAAGTTAGTATTTTACTTCCTGTAGTGATCGTACAACTCCAAAATCTTTCATCTCAGGAAACACAACTAGCATCAAGTATTTCCTTCTGCTTTTCTCCTTAACACTGTGCTGAAGTGAACATGAACAACGCATCACAGCCTCTACTAGAGAAGTAGAAGCAGAACATTTGGTTTCACAACACAACTTACAGTGATCAGGAGGAAAAAAAAAAAAAGACATGAGAAACCATATCTCAGCAGTAATCTGCTAAAGCTCAAGCCTACCTTAGGGACTATCCTATTTATCAAAATTAATATTCAGTAATTTGTGGATATATACCTCTTCGAATGCTTCTCCTCAGCTTGTTACAGAGGTCAACCCGAGGGTTCTCCAAGCTGTCCTCTATGGAGCCAGGGCTTTGCTCTGGAGAGGAGGGTCCTTTACTAAGGTCCAGTGGTACTTTGCTACCCGTTGGTGGTGGCGAGGTGGCTGGGCTGTAGGTCGAGGTAGGACTGCTCACCACAGATGAAGTAGAGAGGTCAAGGGCGCCAATCCTCGAATTCAGTGGTGAAGTCAAAGACAGTTTTCGGGTTCTGACAGGTGAGGAAGTTCTAGAGAGTGACAGTGGAGGAGGAGAAGAAAACTTGCGACACAGGTGTGGTGACTTCCCATCAGCCAGGTACTCTCCTCTGTTGTTTTGACTGGTAGCAAAGAATAACTCCAAAGACCTGAAAGTAAGAAACAAAAAAAGCAACAGATCACAACAAACACCAGATTTAGGTGAAAACTCTTACAAACAAATTCTGTGCACATCTGCATGGTACTGCAAAACATGTTTGACACTTAGTCCTTAAAGCCTGGGCAGACAGTTGAGATAGACGTACCAAGAAACTTACATCCTATTTACAAAGGAAGAGCAAGCTTTTTTAGATTAATTATATAACAGAAAATCATGGTTAAAAATAAACCAACCCGAAAACCGAACAAGTGACACCACGATAATTCCATAAGAAACCTATGACAGAAGAGAAAAAAAACCCTAGAGCTCACCTGACTGGAATGGAAGTGAAGGGCCGTCTGTATATGTCTGAAAGTTTTTCCAGTACAACAGCTGCAGTGGTAAATATGCGGTAGGTATGGAGGAAAGTGTTCAGGAAATCGATGCTTAGAAATCGCAAGTCCGTGAGCCTCTCCAAAAGGCGCTCGACGCTGGCGTAACGGATTTGGGGTACTTTGCAGGAGTTCAGCGTCTTGCTGAAGCAGATATCAATGTCATCTCTATGAAGACGAGCATCAGATCTGTACAAACATTAAATTTGGAACATTTTACCAAAGAACGATTACGGTACAGTAGTGGTATCAACTTTAGCTGCTCCTGTCAACATAGAAGCAGCAAATATGTATGCATTCTTGTATTTCATCAACTCTTAATCTGTGGTGACACCTGCTTTGCTTCAGTTATATTCTATGGCATCTCAGCTGTGATCCTACACAGTCCAATACTGTGAATTGAGAGTTCAGCATTTTGAGTCATCGTACCACTTCAGGAAAGAGATTTGAAATGATATGTTTTGGGACGTAGAATTAATTCAATTCAACAGAAATGGAGGGAAAATAATGTGAAAGGTATTTTCCAAATACACATTTTCTTGTTGTTAAATCTCTTATTTAAAAAGAAAACCAAAAAGCTATTTTGTTCACTGGGTAAAAAAGTGCTGCACTTACTTGATCATATGTGGCACTGTGACTTTAGAGTTTTCTTCAAACACTATGGTCATTAAACCGTTGCACCTTATATTATCAATGCACTGTGAAAATAACCATTGAAAACTGTTAAAACACTGGATAAGGGCACTTACTTCCACACGCTTCATATTGCTGTAAGCTTAAAGCATGGCTGTTACAGGGTATGGACTGACTGATACACGGAATTTTCTGAAATGAAAAGCACTGATTCAAGAATTAGAGTGGACATGCTTCTCTAGTTTTCTGCCTTTGAATTGCACATCTGCAAACCCATGCATCTTTACCAGCACACTCAGGGTATTCGGCTCAGCATCCTTTTTTCCACATGATTAAGTAGTTTGTGTTGGAAATGAAATTTCTTTTGAAGTTCCTTTGAAACTGAACAAAATTAAGCATTGCTAGCATTTTCCGTGTGAGTGTTAAGCTTGAAAAATCAGTACTGCAAGGAAATTAGAATACTTTATACCTTAACTTTTACACTGTGCAAAATGACCAAAGAGAAATGTGAACAGTTTCTACAAACACATTCGTAAAACCAAATTCAAGCGGAGGTCTTATTGTGAAATACAGCTATAAAGAGGCTGCCCAAGGAGTTCCTTGCAAACCCTTGTATAAATGTTTTGGGATAGGTATTAGAATCTCAAAAGACACTAATGGGGCACAGTCGCAGCACATACTGTGTTAGGAATTACCAGCTGTCCCGTGGCCAATAGAAGTCTACAATCT
>VZTU01031384.1:69815-84126 GCA_013400835.1 Zapornia atra | reverse complement strand
ACCTCGCAAAACCACGACAGCATCTTTCTCAACTGATCTCTCCTGGCGCCCTGAGCTGTCCAAAGCAAATAGCTTTCCCAAGGGCTGGCCAAGCTGCCTCACAGAACTCCAGTGGTCACAGGCAGCCTAAAACCCTGGGCACTTTCTTTTCAGTGAGGCTCTTCATCAAATCTGTTCAGAAAAAAACCAGAGGCTGCTGCAGCTCTCAACTCCCTCCCTTCCTTTCAACCCGCCCCTAATTTACAAGCCCCCCTCCTGAAAGTTACTCTGCTGATGAATTCCCCCAGGCTTTATTACTAAACTGTTTGCATGATTCAGCAGACTGGGAAAGGCCACAGTTATATTGTTGTGCGTGCCCTCCTCTCCACTGAGGTAATTAGTCACTTTGACTCTATATCCAAAATCTCAATCCTAGCCTTTATTAAGCTATGGTTTAAAATAGTCACTGACTAGTAGGTGTGTAAACTCTTTGCTAGTGCCTGGGCATCAAACTGTGGATATACTGAAGCTTGCCCATGCAAAACGGCAGTCTGAAAATTTGGCAGCTTGCTGAAGAAATGTTTGGGTTGTGCGTATGGATGTTTTTTAACTTTCCTTTTTGAAGTCAAAATGATTTCTTATTCCTGCCAAGATATGCTCCTGAAAGAAAGTTGCAGCGTTTTGAGGTGGAACTAAGGACACATGCTTTTGCTTCACTCAGATTTTTGGCACAACTTCTGTTCTTGCTGCCTCCTTTCTTTTTTCTCTCCTGTCCTTTATTTCTCATCTTTCTTCTGCTCTTTTTTCCCCCCTCCCTTGCTCCAGTTGTATTTATTCCCTTTGTTTTCCCTACTTTAGATTAATTCATCACCTCCTGCCCACTCTTTTCTCAGGTCGGTCTGACAATATTTTGGGTGCAGGAAAGTTATTTACTTATATTTGAACTAAACCATTAAACTTCAGTTTAAAACAAAAAGCAGTTGCGAAATCTCACATCGGTTTTCGGTGTGCATGGAAGTGACTGGAAGAAGCTTTGGGAGATGAGTTGTAAATTCTCTGTGCTGTTGTATTATTTGTGCCTTAGCAAGGATGCAGGGTGTGTGGTGCTGCCACCAGAAAGGATCTGCTTTGTGCAGCATGTTGAGCCACAGCTAACACTATTTTTTAACTTAATTGGGACAGCATGCCTAATTGTTTCTTGGTAAAAATGGCTTGAGACGGTTGGAGAAACTTAGTTTGAAAAGAACTTTATAGAGGGTAAAATAGGATGTTGGCAGCTTTTGTGACCGTGGTGCAAGTCCCTGTGGACTGTTCTCCTTCAGGCACCGATTTCTGGATTGTGTGGCATCTTCAGTGCTTATTGTGGGGTGGAGGTGGGGAAGGGAAGAGAGGTTTTCCAGCCCATGCTGGTTTTGAAGGAGCAAAGGGAAGGCTTCAAGTGTTAGGCGAGTGCCACTCAGAGGCTGGGGAATGGGGAAAGACTCTGGTAAGCGCATCAGTGCTTAATTTCAGCAGCTTTGTTAAACTTTTTTGAATGGTTTAGTTTGCTATCCTGGACGTGAGTTGGAGATTTGGGAATAGCTGAAAAGTAAATATTTGTGAGTTGATTTATTAGATTGGATTTGGGACATGTCTGTTTAGTTACTGTTATGTGTTGATGTCCATTCAGAGGAGAAATGCTGCCAAAGATGTTTGTGGGGATATCATCTTGCTTCATTAGGCTTCACCCTGTTCACCAGTGGTTAAAGATTGGTTAAAATCCTGAAGCATGAAGGATAACAATTCTTTCTACAACTCTGGTGTTAAACACTGCTCTAGCTACTGTCAATACCCATATAAGTACTGAGTCACTTTTTAATCTCATTATGGTTTTGGCCTTACCATCTTCCTGTGGTAGCAAGTCCCACAATTCAATTACAGATTGTGTTAAAATTTATTTCTTCTTATTGGTTTTGAGCTTGGCATCGTTTTGGTGGACATCCTTTCCTTGTTGTTTAGGGCTGTAAGAACTGGATTTCTGGATCTGCCCTTTGTAGATCACTTATTTCAGACTTTTAAAGTACCAGCTCTTATTTAATTCCTTTTTTTCCTAATGTTCCCCCTCCCATGTCATGGGGTGGGGGTGATACATGCTTTGATTTCCCCAAATCTGTCCTGCAGTTTTCGTTTCAAGGGTGGCCGTCCCGCTTACACGGTGTTCTGAATAAAGCCACATCATTGCTTGGTTTCTCTGATAATAAAATTCAGCATAACCAAGCTGGGGGTGAGAGGCAGAAGTAGCAATCTGTGAAGGATTTGATTTTAATCTCAGATAAGGAGGAGCGCACAGGTGGGGATACTGTACAGTATCATGACAAATCCTTATCTCTAAACGTGTTTGCAAGCCAGTAGGATTCTAATGTATGAGAAAAGATGCTTCTGAAGAGAAGTGGGGGAGGAAATGGAGAGGAGAAAAAAAGCCCCCACGTTTCAAATAGATGAGTGGGAACCTGCATGTTATCTCCAGATCCTCACAGCAGTAATTGATTTTGCCTGCTATGGTTACCATATAGTAACTCTGAAACATTCATTATTTCTTTCCTTTCCTGCCCCAAGGCTTGTAACAGAAATCGGCACGTTTAAATCCTTCTACCCTGTTAAGTAGATACAAAAACCTAAAGGCTGTAATGAATCTGAAATAAGCACAAATTCAGTAGTCAAAGGACCTGACATTGTCTTGACTCGATGAGACTGTGCCCATCTTGAGGTCTTAATGAAAGCTAAATGGTGGAAGCAGGATGCAAAGACCCATCTCTCTGCAGAGTTATTCATTTGAACACTGTACTCTGTTCTGTGTGTTTTTGCAGACCTAACCCTGCTCCGTTTCTCTCTTAGTCCCTGTTTGGCTTGATTTTAATTTTTCCAAGGTTAAAGATGGCTTATCCGGAAAATGTGCAGCTCAATTCTAACAGTTAAGAAGCCTGATTACTCAACTGATACAGTGAATCAATATTGCTTCTCTTATTTTTGTTTTGCTATTTGACTTGAGGTTAATGTTTTGGCTTCGTATTTGCTGGCAGGACGAAGTGCATGACAGTGCTGTACGTAATTTGTTGACGTGCTATGCTAAATGTTTTGTTGGTGGTCTGTGGCTTTGTACCCTTAGATGCCGTATTCTTTACCTTTCCTAATGTCCTCTTGATTATCTTACTCCTCTTCTGAGGAAGAACTGTGCCACCTCAGTGGTTTGTATTTGTAATAGGCTTGTGATTTAGTGACTTATGGAAATAGGCACTCAAGGTGGACATCTCCTCTGGCATGTTGCTGGAAGGAGGGGAAGCTGACCTGGGAAGGGATTGCCATTGACTACTCATGGCAAACCTTTGGCTGAGGTTATCTGTAACTTGTCACCAAGTTACGTTCCTGTTAGTTACTGTAGCAGAATTTCCTCTGATTTACTCTGCGTGCTTGCTTTTTTCTTGTTGCTTTGGAGCCTTTTGTGTGTTCTTTCAAGAGGAATCCCTCCAGCACGTAAGGTGCGTTACACTCCATAGCTTGAAAGCTGTCAGAAGGCAGCTGGGAACATCTAGGCCCTCTCCTGCCTATGGTTATGGTAGGTTGTCAGTGTGGCTGTCTTCTGACCAGAAAGAATCCAGAGCTTGTTTTGATGGTTCTTGGTGATGTTTGGGGGGGCTGTGGAGGAAACCTTACCTGTGAGTCTGTCCATCCATCCTCAGGAATGCCAGAAACAGCGTGCCTTTTCCAAAACATCTCTGGGAAGAAAGAAGCAAGTCTTTCTCTTCAGTCAGGAGTTACCCTGTAATAAATACTCAGAGCTAAGATTTGTGGAGAGATAATGTCCTTTTGCAGCAAAACAGTAGAACAGATCTCCTTCCAGCAGTAAAACAAGCGTTGGGGGATCCAATCTACAGTCTGTCTTAAAGGGCAGGATTTAGTTGTTTGTCTCAACAGATCTATCTGCTCTTAGTTACAGGTTTGCTCTGTTTGTCTCACAAGATTTCTTCCTCAAACTCTTCTGCATTCGTTGCCTCTTAAGTGCCTGTAACATTTTCTCTTTGAAATGAAATACTAATTTCCAGCCAATATATTATGTATTAGCAATGAGTCTTGGCAACAAACATTGCTTGAAACCACATATTCCAAGAGGAAGGTGGGAAGAACGATTCAAAGACTCATGTCGTTGCAGAGACGGCTCAGCAGAACATGTTGCATGTGGGAAGTGCCCCTGTGGATCCAGAGAACAACATTCATCTTGCCACCTCAGAGGAGTTTCAAAACCCACTGATTTTATGTGGAGCTCAGGGGTGGGTCCTTTTGCCTTGGCACCCCTGGGAGCTGTCATCTACAGGAAAGAGCACATCTCGCTACCGGGAAATGTGAATCCCGTGTTTGTCGTGGTGTGAGCATGCTGGATGGTTCCAGCTGTCTTGCACCACGGAAGGCAGTGTAAGCTTTCCTCTGTTTCTCTGAAGCCTGTCCCCTTTATGTGAATATTCAGTGCAGATTATGTTCTTTGCCTGGTCCATGGCTGTGTGTGTATCTGTAGGAGTGTTTAACTGGTTCCTTGAAATGGGATTTTTCTCCCATATGTATGAATCTTACCATGGAAACTTTGAAATTAGTGAGATGCTGAGGAAACAGGTTTGAGTGGTGCTTTTATATGCTGGTTAATTGACTTTATGCGAGTTAAATAGGTGAAGGCTTAATTTTGGACTGCAGCTGGGGGCAGAGTTGTAGTCTGGCTGTACCTGCCACTGAAGAGCTTAGATAGCCAGGCGGGCTATGCCCTTGCACTAGTGAGGCTCTTGCTAGTGTCAAAGGCAGCAGCTTGCTTGAGCTCATCCTTTTTTGTACCAGAGTTCCGGAGTGATGAATTGAACACTCACAAGCAGTACCCTGTGCCTATCTCCCTTATATAAAATGCATGCAGTAGACAGTGAAATTGAATTGCTGTCATGTGTGACTAAAAAGGGCCTTTTGTTTCTTTCACAACTTATTTTTCAGCAAGTGTTGCGATTTATTTTTGTAAGCTTGAGAAGCTGAGGAAGTCTGTTAAAATGTGTGAACATGTGGAGACCTTTGTTCTTGGGCAGGGTAGGTAGCACGGCAGAGTTTAAACATAAAACCTGAACTTATTAATCTATTTTACCCCTTCTGCCCCCATCTTGAAACAACCATTTGCTACAGTGATAGCACCAGATCTTGGGACTTTCTGTGTAGTATTGTCTAATTATCTTTAAAAATGAACTTAGAACTTCTAGAGCAAATCAGGAGTAGCACTGTATCAGCACCTGGAGTGGTGACCTTTTTCCTTGGTTAGAAGTACTGGCCTTCCTGACACTGTCTGTGAAAGCAGTGTGGTGCGTTAATTGGGCTTTCATTGGGCTTCACAGGCTACATCTTGTTTACTCACACTGACAGCCTCACAGCTGATTCCTTTGGACTCTTCCAGGGCCATCATGAGTGTAAATACTTGAGCGCAGCACCACCCTTCAAAGAGAGTTTGTGTCAAAGCGGTGCCTTTTGATACGCCACACTATGTTCTCTGACACAGTAATCTTAGCTGTGGGATCATCAGAGCTTCCCTCTGCATTAAAGATTTAGTTGCTTGTTAACTTCTGATAGCCCAGCAAAACTGAAACTGTTAGAGAGCTGTCTTTTTCCTTGTTTTGGGGGGTTTGGTTTGGGCTTATGTTTGTCTTTACTGTTAATCCCTGTAAGGGCTTGCAGAAGTGCTACCTGGAGCATCTCCTGAAGAAGGTATTGCTACCAGGAGAAGCAAAGCTCTGCAGCTGCTACATCAAGTTTCTGCTGTCAGGAGTTAGGTGTGTTTATTACAAGAAAACTTAGTGATTCTTAGTATGTTAAATGTTCTTGAAATCTATATTAATAGAGTTTTAATTTCATTTTCACAATAAAAATTCAGCTGCTTTGGAGCATGATTACACTGACAGGTGTAGGATATAGAAGCACAGGGAAATGAAGGCTGCAGCAGGAGCAGGTTCTGCTAATCAGTATTGAGTATAACTGGTGATCGCAGGACTGGAGTATCCAGGAGAGCTGCACCTTGATCGATTGAATTGTTAGCGTGCAGCCAGATGGGATATCAGCAATGGCTTCTGCCTCCCTCTGCAGAGACCCTTCTCTTGTTGAATGGCACGTGGCTTAAAAGCAGGCCCAGACAGGTAGAGGCTAATATTAAGAAAAAGTTGACCTGAAACTCTAACCATAACTTACATTACTGTCTGGTACCAAGTTGTTGTTTTTCTGTGTCAAGCTAAAATAAGAGATTCAACTGCACATGGAATATCAAAACCCATTTGTCACCGTGCTTTGACTTCTTGAGATGTATATTCAGATCTAAGCAAATATTGTGTGCCCTCCTTAGTTTGGAAGCATCCAATGACAAAATGCCTTGTATTATTTTACAGCACACATTGTGAGATCAGCTGAAACAGAGCCCAGGCATTTAGCTTGTGAAGCCAGAGGTTATAAGTGATACCTAAAAATGGAGTGTGTACTGGAGCTTTGTTGGGTGGTGGGTTTGTGGATTTGTTTTTCCTGTTGGGAGGAATTTAGAACAAGGCCTCGAAGAGACAAGGGTATAGGATTTCAGCTGACTGAAAGCAGCATGTTCCAGGCAAACCAGCAAACTGCTGTCAGATGTGCTGCAGATAAGCAGGGAATGGGCTGCTCTTCAGAGGTTCCACTGGATAGAAGGAAGAAGGGAATGTCTGTTACAAACTTTGTAAGCAAGTGGCTGAAATATGTTCCAAGAGTATTTTGGATCAGGAGTGCCAGTTTAAATATTTATGCAGTGTTTTATTGCACTGATTCAAATATTGAATAGCGCCTGACCCTTCAATTTCTGGATCCTTGCCTGACTGGCACCCCACGATGGGTATATTTACTTAGAAAACAGCCTTCTGTGGCAGCTGTTTTTCAGTGTGGGAAATTGGGAAAGCTGGATTTTGATCCAATTTTTGTCATCGTTTTCATGTTTGACTTCGAGTTGGAGAAATGCTTTCCTAAGCATCAATATCTTCACCTGAGAATACAAGTTGCATTTACCACTGGCTCTCACAGGATCTGTGAGATCCTGTAGTGGAGGCTTTTAGGGGTGTTTTCCTTTTTTACTACTTCCTCAGACCTCTTTATTATTCACCAGTTGGATCAGTGTTTGACAGAAATTAACTGGCCTGCACCTTCCTTCCCTCACAATAGGCCTTATGCACGCACACACACTTTTTTTTTAATATGTATGTATATAAAAATAAGGTTGTTTCTCTGTGTCGGTGGTTCTTTGGGCAGTGCTGCGGTACCCTGACTCTTAGAGCTGACAGGAGAACCTGAGGCTATGCTGCAAACCACCTGTGGGCTGGCAGCTCTGCTGAAACCACCCTTTTATCATAAAGACCCCTGCGCTGGTTAGCACCAGTTTGGGCTGGAGATCTCTGGCTTGTCTGAGCTGGATTTCCACTGAAGACTGGGATTAGTTGCTGCCCCGAGCTGGAGCTGTGGCTGTGCATCCCTTTAAGCTAGCGCTTGATTAGAGTCACAGGCTAAAACTTGAGTTGATGCAACCACTGCCTGCTACCCAATGGAACCGTTTCATGCAGCAGTATTTTGTTAACTTGCTATCTCACTTGCGATGGATTATTACGTGCCTGATTGTAGAGAGTGTGAGATGGCGTAGCAAAACCTGATGGTCAGAGGTCTGGTTTAGCCTATTGCTGGACATGCACCCAGCTGCTGTGCTTGAATGGTGCACCCATGGAGTGCTCTGTGGTCAACAAGGGCTTGCGTAGTCCTTTCCTTGGCTGCTTTGCTTGCAGCGTTGGGTCCTTCTGCACAGCCCATCCTGCAGGTGCCCTGACTTCAAAACAGAAGCAAAAAGCCTTTCCCACTTCCCAGCCTTGCTGTGTGCTTGTTTATAACTGAAGCCCCAGGGATGTGAGATAGTTTTAGCAAATAAACGCGAGGGATCTGTGGAGGGATTTCTGAAACAATCATTCTCTGTTTCCCTCTGTGTGTTTGCAGACTCTGAGAAGAAAATGGAGAATTCGGTTGGCTTGTTTACCCAAGCTATTACTCTGGCTTAACCATTCTATGATGAAGTTCCATTTCAGTACTGAGCTTACTAGGCTGTGGAGATAAAACCGATCAATTTGATTGGCTTTGTCCTCCTCTTTTTTAATTCAGGTTTCACAGGGTGGGATCAATGGCTGCCACCTTTTATTCCTGAAAAACAGGCTTACCCTGAACCTTTCTGCTTCAGGCATCCATAAACCGTGGGGGTGTTTTCCACTGTTCAGAACTGAAGCGGTGGCTTAGTGTTATGGCTGGGAGTGGGGAGCCAGAGTTAACTAAACTTAAAGCATTTGTACTGTGGTGGAGCAGAACTGCCCGATGCTCGTGCTTTCCAGAGGGTGTCCAAGTCTCATACTCTGCAGAGCTTGCCTTTGGCTTCATTTGATCCAACTGATAGAATACTTTGAGAGGCGACATGCAGGACTGATGCTATGCTGGCAATTAAGATTTATGAATTGGATTAAACCCCAAATGTTAGTGTGCTTGGATGCAATTCTTTTTTTGTTTTCTTTTGACTGAGATGCTTTTTGGAGATAGGGTAAGTTGGAGCTAGGCTCCCAATCTGCACTTGCATGGGGCTTTGCTGTATAAGGTTCCTTTGTTTTGCTGCTCTTACCTATTCACCTGTGTGATTAATTTTGAGTCTGAACTTCTCTCCTCTTTATTCCTGACTCTTCTGCCCTCTTAGTTGAAAAAAAACCCAAAAAAGCCCAAGCAGTCCAAAGGACCAATTAGGTCTAGACTTTAAGAAAAATATTTGGTGGTTGTGAAATACTTACTTCCTTTCTTGCTTCAAGACTTTCTTTAATTTGGAGCTGAGCTTGACAAAGAGGGATGAAACCAGAAGTGGTTCTAAAGGGTGCATTGTATTTTTACTGTAATACTGAAGTATTGATTGTTGACTTATTGGTAGGCTTAATGCACAACCATTTCCTTAGTTAGTGTTTGAATGGCCATTAAAGCATTGGCTTGGTGCCAGAGTGTTGAAATCCTGCATTTTATAATATAATTTGGCTATCCAAAAGTACTAATGTGGTTTGGATTTAAAAAAAAAGTAGGCAAGTCTTGAGTTTCTTTGGGGGTTTGTGTATTTATTAACCTTTACTGAGATGAATCTCTGAAGCAGGAGATGCTGAAAAGATGTCAGAGGGAGGTAGGCAGGAATCCTGATGTTTTGAGGTTTGTGCCTCTTAAAACTTTTCACCTCTTACTTTTGAGATGCCCAGAGCTCCATCAATAACCTGTGCACAGTTCCCAGGGTTCCTTCCCTGCCTTGTTTAATGGTTTGTGTTCCACTTGGTCCCCTCTGCTTGAGTCTCGGGGCCGTGCTGCTAACTGGACATCTTCCTAGCTTGTGGGAAAGTGTGTCACAGGTTTGGAAGAGGGAAGTATGGAAGGCCTGATGCTATTGCTCTTGTATGGGAACAATATTAGTGCAGAGCAGCTGTCCTGATTGCAGTGGAGGTTTTTTTGGTAATGGCAAGACGGGGGGGTAAAGGGTAATTGCTGTGAATCACTTCCCAGAGCCCTTCCCTTCCAGTGTTCCTTCAGGTACCTCTAAAGTCTTTTGTCTGCCTTTTCTCCATCACCTTGCAGAAACAAGCTTTCACAAAGCAAAAAGGATTAAGCTTGCTTTGGTTTATGCATGTCTCAGGTTTTGGGTGGTGACACAAACACACTTTGGGTGGAAAATGACATTGTTTGGGCTATCTGACTCTGTCGGGTAGTATTGCTGCTTGTTACGCCTTGCCATGAAGAACGATGATTACACAAAGCCTAAATGCTTCATTACAGCTGGAAACAAATGCTGGAAATTAAGGAAGGCCATGAAACAGCTTTCTGCTCTACCAAACACAAGGGGAAGCACTTGACAAAAGGTGAGGAGCCAAGATTTAGGGTTTGCCCTCTGGCTGCTGTCCAGTTATTTAATCTCTCACTCAGACTTGCAGCCAAGACTTGCTGCAGTTCCTTTCCTGGCATTTCAGCTTTCCATTAAATAATAAGGGTTTGGAAGGTGGGGTTGCTGCCTGTTAGTGTCTACCTTTTGAAAAGAAATTAGTGTGATACTTTGGCCAAAAAAAAAGTTTTTCTCTCAGTGGGGAGAACTCAGAAGCACATCGTCTCTGAAGCCAATACTAGTGTGAGTGGTATAGTGATCCAAGTGGAGCTGGTGTTGGTATCAGTGTTAAAACCAACACTCTGCCGTGGAATATTTTGGACTTGGTGGGTCTTTCCCCCACCCTCTGACGTTCTCTGTTCCCCTGTTTCAGTAGTCTGCCAGATCTGATTGTTCCATGCAAAGGCAGCCGTCTGCATTGTTCAGATTCCCTCACAAAACCTACAGAGATGCTGGAGGAAAAACATTTCCCATTTTTTGTTTGTTTCCATGCAGTTCATATCCATTCAATTGCTGTGGTTGGTCTGTGGAGTTTTATGGTGACTTTCAAATATTTGAGTTTAGGTGCCACCTGATGAAGTAATTTTGAAGCCTCTTCTCTTTTGTACTAAGTGAGAAAGAGACAACCTAACAAGCCAGCTTGGATTTTCAGCTCACCTTTGCGTGCAATACAACATGATTTCCAAGCACTGGGATTTGCTTTCCAGGGATGGGCATGGTCCCTGCTTACCTGACTTAATCAGAATTTAGTTGGAAAAGGTAGAAAAGAAAGGACGTTACTGTACAGCAATTTAATTTATGCTGTGGCAACAACTATTTATAGGCTTTAAATAATTGCAGTGCCAATTTAAGTTGCCCTGTTCCACTTTTTTAGACAGCAGCGATTGCAAGAGATGATAAACTCCCTCTCTCCAGGAGGGTGAATTAATAGGTGTCCCAGTAGGCCTGGCAGGAGCAGGATTTGCTTGTGTTCCTCGATCACTTAGCACCTAAGGCTCTCAAATTAGGTAGCAAAGAGAATCTGGTGAAAGACTTGTAAGAAAGGCCCTTGCTGATAATGGAGGGCCCTCGGGAAAATGTATTTTGAGCAGTATTAAACTTCAGCAGCTGGAAGACCTTGCTTGGATGACATATGAATTAAGTTCCCTTTAAAAAGGAAACGAAGTATTCTTTATTTTGCCTCCAGCACGCCCTCAGTTCCAGTAAATATATGCAGGAATTGATGTTGTTTGCAAGTTCAGTAATAGTATGTGACTAATGTTACGTTGCAATTAATATTTTTATACAAAGATCTGTGTTGATGTGCTTTATCATCACTGTGCTACTGACATGGCTGGTCCACAAGGAAGCGTTTGCTTGGTGAATTGTGCATGGAGAGTGGTTTGACCCACAATCCCATTAAGCATGTCTGCAGCCTTGTTACTGGGCCCAGTAACAGTGAGAGGGAAACTCTCGGTCTATGTTACAGTGTGGTACAGTTGAGAGCTACAGTTCCCTGTGAAGATGGATGGGTGACACCAAAGTTTTGCTTGATGACCAAAATTAAAGCAGCTGTGTTGCTGGATGTACCTCCTGAGTGCTCAACATTGTGTTTTTGCTACTTTTCATTAGTGAAATGCATTTTTTGGAATCCTGTCTGCTGTCTTCGGGCGTCTTCTGGAAGGATCTGTAGTAAGGCATCCCATAATGTGCAGGTTGAGCCTGCAGTGCTGCAACATCTCTAGTGATAATTGGAGCCTCTCCCAATCAGGGTTGGGGAAAAGGATAAATGATATTTGGTGGGTCTGGTTTTTGTGAACGTGAAGTTACATGACGTTAATGAATCAGCAAAATCAGTTTGCAGGAGAATTCACTGACAAAATGCCTCAAAGCCTGCAGTGTGATCCCTCCACTTGCTTATGGGTGCCACGTGGATATCTGTAGTGCTGTGTACGTATTAGGTGTATTGTATGTGTACATGCTACATGTATCCAGCACCGCCCAGGTGAGCAAGCTAAGGTAGAGTCACAACTGGAAGAACCAACTGGGGTCATTTTGAGCAACTGGAGCAGTGCAGCCTTCGTGCTTCGCCCTAACCATGGAGACGGGCACGTCGCTCTGGGTGCCCACCTCAGCCCTGGCTGTTTCTGCAGGGCCAGGGCACAGAGTAAGTTCTGCCTTACTTTCCACACTGAACTTGCAGTACAGGCACTTGCGGGAGCTGACAGAAGATTAATAACATGTTTTTGTTTAAACCACAGATCAGTCTTAGATGCTTTAGCTTTGGCAGCTACTGATCTAGTTCATGTTTGAACTGGTGACCTCTATTTGAAAGTCACTTTGTCCTTTTAATAGTTTTCGGAGTCAGCCTCTGCCCCTTCCTGGGAGTCTCTTTATCTTTATGCTTGTAAAGGTTGCTTTTTTCTTGTGAGAGCCTAATCCCTGTTTTGTATGGCCATGCACATCGCATTAAATGGAAGCTCTGTGTGTTCCTCTCACCCATCCTGAGCGAGTCCTGAGCTTCTCTTCTAATCTGACAGTTTGTAAGTCAGTTTTCAGTGGGCTTCTGTTACCTTCAGTTTTGGGAGGGGTCTGGATGGACAAATGGGGAGCAGGTGGTGGGGGTTGCCTCTCCTGCAGACCATTGTTTCCAAATCTCCACCAAATTCATCTTCTTGAGTTAAAGCTTTCTCCAGACATTAGGCAGACACGTTCTAGTAGAAGCCAATCACAGCTAGCTGCCCTTAAGCCATGTAGCGTTGTTGATCCTTCATTTTCATTGAGCTCTGAGATTTGATGCCTCCCAGTTATTTTTCTTCTAGCTTTTCCCATTCTCTAGCTATCTTGATGTTCCCCACTATCTTTGCAAAGGCTTACTGGGTGGTAACTCAGAAGCAAGGTGGTGGAAGTACTTTTCAACCTAGAAAGGATGGAGGGTCATTGGGGAAAACGAAAGGTGTGTGAGCACGGAAGAAAATCACTGAGTCTTCCAGTTTTGATATTCCAGGTGAAACCTGTAGCTATAAGATGTGGTGTGTTTTGGGAGGGATTTAAGGGCAGGCAGGATAAGCTGCTCCTATCTTTGTCTTCCTTTTTGGCCAAACTCAAGAGATGGACGCTTCTATTTCCTGTGTGTTGTCTAGTGTGAGATAACAAGGTGATGAGAGCCAGGCAGAGAAGTGCAGTGATAACACCCTCTGAATGACTTCATTTGGTTTGTGAAGGACAGTGCTTGATTTTTCTTCCGGTTCTGTTAGTCCTGCGTAGAAATGTTACTGGGAGGAGACTTTTAATACGTACAGCTGCTTAATTGTTATGGTGGCAATGCTGGCATTAATCCATTAACCAGGCAGGCATGGCCAGCATGTGCCCTGGGTGAGGAGGCTGAGCTGGGGCTGGAGGAATCTCCCTTCCCAGTTGTTGCCTGACCAGTGACCCACTGGAATGCTACGTCTCTGTTCCCCAAGGGAAAGGGAGAAGTGAACAAACAGCATATGACAGATGTTAGTCACGTCACTTAACACAGGACTGGAAGGCACTTGGATATTAACGTAATGAGTACAGTGTAAGGACCTGAATAGAGTAGACCTAGCTTCTAATTAAGCCCGCCAAGATGCCAATACTGATTCTGGTTGTACTTTCACTCTGAAAAATAGAGGTGGCTTGACAAAGGAGGTGCACGCTGCTGAGGTCGTTCTTTAACTAACGTGCTTGTGGGTGTTCGTTTGGTGTGCAGTCTTGTGGTTCTAGTGTCACCTTCTTCATTCTGGCAGCTGTAATTAAAGGAAAAGCACAAATTTAGCTGCTCTAAGGGAAACCTAAGCCGCTGTCTTCCCACTGCATCTTTGCTGGTAATTGTGGAACTTCATGGTAGCCCATCCCAAGCAAGCACCTTAGGATTCAGCAGGTGTTCTCTGGTCTGTCGCTAGTGTGTGATGCCTCTTGGCACCTTCTGCTTTAATACTGGGAGCTGTCTGGATTCCTTTGGCAGAGAGCTGAGCAAGTTGTTCTTCAATGCTGCTGGAGGTCTATAGGTTAACATCTGAGATGTGGGGTGGCCCCCAGCTTACCCACCTTTCAGAGGAAGGCCAGGGACACCCTTTTGAGTAGCACTCATCATAATAAGAGCTGGATAACATCTATCTTTGTCTGCTGTTGGTGAGCAGGCTAAGAGCCACAGCTTCTTGTGCCTGTGTGGCTGGAGACAGCCTCTGCTACGTGATGTAACCTGGAAAAGGATGGCTCTGAAACTGTGGGCAGGCTTCTGTGGCTGCAGGGATTGAGTTGTGGAAATTGAGAATATGGACTACATTCTACATGTCACTTGGTCCGGTGATGCAAGTCCATATGTAATTGCTTTAGTAT
>VZTU01031384.1:5428-69792 GCA_013400835.1 Zapornia atra | reverse complement strand
GGGGGGGGGGAAGGCAGAGCTTTCTCTTCTCAGACTGTTCACACTTGATAATACAACCCTGGAGAAACAAAGGTAAAAGCACTGAATTGTTTCTGCTCTCGTATGTCTGCGTGTGCATGCCTGCGTGGTGTCTTCTGGGCTTTGTGCGATGGAGAACTTGGAGACATTTTGTGTGAGAAGCAGGAGCACTGATAATTGCATTCTGGTTAATCATCATAGAAGGATCGTGATTGCTGCTAGCTGATGCTTTGCAGCTTCCGCGGAGTTAATAATTCATTGCCGGACTGTGTCAAAGCGTGCTCTTAAGGCAGGGCCCTCTGTGGGTTGCAGGCATCAGGAGAAGTCAGCGGAGATGAAAGACAGGCTTAGCGTTTGACAGTCATTAACTTGACGTGGGCCTCTAAGACAGCATTAGGTTAACTTCCTCATCCCTCGCTTCCCTGTGCTTGGGAACACGAGGGACATGGTTATTCAGCTGCTCCTGAAACTGTGTTAAGAAATTCAGGAGCTAGGAGGAAGAGCTCTGAGATGAAGGTGTGAATATCAGTGACCGTGCGGGTTTTACTAATAGACTGCGGGGCTCTGCCTGACACGATGCTGAGGAGATGGCTTTATGGAAGAGCTGTTTTCCTTGTGGAGTTGAGTTGCTCTTGGAGGTGCAGTGCCTAACCTCCCGGGGAGAGCGTGCTTTCACCTCTGAGAATTTGGTGGTGTTGGTGCTTGCAAGAGGGATTGACGTTCAGGACTTGCATATAAAAAAAGGGTTAGCGTTCTGAATTAAAAATTAACACGTTCTCTGCATAATTACAGACTTACAGCACACACTAATGCTGCTCAAAAGAGAGCTTTCCAGGCAGAGTTTAATGGCCCAAAAGCCAAGCCATCGCTTCTTTACCCTCCTCCTTTTAAATTAGCATTGGCATGTTTAAAGCACTCCTTAAATTCTGCTGCAAAATAGCTGTGTGGCTTCCAGTTGTGGGGTTTCTTTTTTATGTTGGGGTTTTTTTAAGGTGATTATTCTTTTTAATGTTGAAGATGGAAAGGGGTTTGCATATCCATGGCACATTATAATTTTGGAAATAATCTCCTAGTAGATATTTAACAATGGCTCTGGGTAAATGGACACTTGTTGCGCTTTGTTTAAACGATTACATCTCAATTACTGCTTGATGATGAGAGCATGGGTAATACCCTCGGTCCTTTGTTAAAAAGGCTGTAATTAAAACTGGTTCCTGCTCTTGCCTCTTGGATAAATATGGATGTGAGGTAGTTCAGTGACACTCTGTCAAATTGCCGAATTGAGCGCGAGTTCCCCATTCATGCTGACAAATGACACCGCTAATTGGGGTGTGGGGTGTGTATGTCAGGAACAGCAATGCCAGGCTTGGTGCTAATCCTCTGCTTGGCTGGGCTTCCCCTGCCTCTGCCCTGCTTGGTACCCTCGCTCCTCCAATTCTGCTGGAGTTGTGCTGCATCCCACCTCCCGGGCTGTAAGCAACAGTGTTCCTCAGTCCCTGCTCTTTGGTGTGTTCCCCCTCCTGCCTCTCATTTGGTGCACGTTTAGCCCCAGAGAGCTGCCTTGAAGCTCAGGTCTCCATTGAGCTCTGTAAAAAAACAGTGACTACCAGTCTGAGCAACTTGGCAGCTCTTTCCTGCCAGAGGACGGCTTTCTGCGACAATGGTACTGGGTGTTACTGTCGCTTCCCAGTTCTAGTGTGCTTTGACTCTGGAAAGCTCCTGCTCTCTTAGTCCATGAGGGTTAGTCCGTCATCCCAAAGCCCTTGTTCCCTGCCAGGCTGACCAGTAGCATAACACTACGCTCAGCCCATCTGACTTTTTGCTCCACACAGTTTACATGGGACTAGAACTATTGATATGCAAGTGTTAGTTTGGCTTTTCTTTCCATACACTTCACCACAACCCGTTTGAATTGGACTCCCAAACACCCCAGCTCCTGTTCCCACATCCCTCTGAAGTGAGAGGCTGAGTATGCAGTGCTGAAAGCAGAGGCAGTGTGCTGGGTGGGACAGTCCCCCCTTCTTGAAGGGACCTAGCCTGTCAGTACTGCCAGATAATCACCTCTAAGCCTTGCAGCAAGAGAGGGAGTGAACGCTTCAAGGTGCTCTCCAGCCCTGCTATGACAGTGCAGTATTTGCTGCCGCTGCAGCACTGGATTAAGCAGAGCAGAAAAGATTTTTGGGAAGGAGTTACCTATTGTTGCTTTAACTTGCTGCCAGCCATGTCTCTTGCTGGCTGATGCTCACTGAGGATAGAAGATCACAGCTGTAAGGCTTCAGAGGGGAGCTAATACAGGGGCAGATCCTGGGGTGCTGTTGGTATTCTTCCCCTTCCCCTTGCCCAGTGCAAGACTGTGAAAGAAATGGAGAAGATCACAGTGTGGTTTGCAGGCTTTTCTTGACTTTCAGGTAGGGGTGACAGCAGCTTTGATCTATGTAGTGAAAGGAGCTCCTTCACTGCAGAGTTGCAGCTTGTACCTAAGAGGGAAAGAGGTCATGGGGAGGGGGAGCAATCCTGACAGAGGAGCACGTTCATATTGCTTCTGCACGAACTTTGCATCGTCATTCTCTTGGAGATGTGATACTTGCTACTCGGGAGGGAAATCTTTTTACCCTTTTCCTTAGCTGTGGCCCAGCAGCCCCTGAGCTGCTGAGCTTTCTCTCTCTCCTCCCACAGTTACATCTGAGCGATTGATGCGGGAGCTGACTGAACACTCCACTAAATTGATTGCCAGTGAAACAGATAGCAGTTCCGACATCTTAGCTGGGTGCCCACTCAGAGTTGTTTACACTAACAGCCGTTCAGGGTGAGGACTTTCTGTTCCTATCCCTCAAAGCTGTTGCTTTAAGAAATCCATAGGCACTGGAAGCCGGTGCTTTGCTGAGCCATGCTGGGAAAGCTTTCCCTGCAGTGTGGTGAGCTGGAAATGCAACGTAGAAAACAGGGTAAAAAAAATTAAATATATATATAAACTGTGCTGATCTGTAACGTGTAGTTCTGCGGTTGGGAGTAGCTTCTGCAGTACATTACATGCCAGAAAATAACAGAGAATGTCTGTTGATAAAAGCAGCATCTTTAAAGTTGTGGCTTGCAGCTCCAGACGGACCATTACACTCCTGAACCCTCTGACGAATGCTGCAGCTTGTCCCAAAGATCCAGCTGTTGCTTCAGGTAGTGCCCTCTACACATTTTAAAGCTGGGCGAGACAGCAGAAAGCTCTATGTATCCCCTGCACCACCAGTGGGTTATGCAAACCAGAGGCAAGTAGGGGGAGAATCCATCCAAAACCAGAGCAGCGTGTGTGAGATGCACTCACCTCAGTAAGGTGCTGCTCAGCTGCAGGGACAGTGATGGGCACAGATGCTCAGAAAAGCAGGAGGAACACCAGAGTTACATTATTCCTGCAAATGTGGTCCCTTCCTCTCCCGAAAGGGGCTTTGCTTGCACTCCTGGGTGTAGCTGGCTGTGATCAGTGGCTTTCCCGGCACTGCAGCTGGCTGTGGTTTGCCTCTGAGAAGGTTGGTGGGTTTGGACCTGTCTTTTCTTTGCTCGTGAGATTCTCAGTACAGAGACTTGGGTCTTCAGCACAGTGTTTGGTCACAAACTGGGAGGGCTTCCTCACTGCAGCAATGGCTTGAGGAAAATTGCCCTCGGGATCCAGTTTGCTAGGTTCAAAGCCAAAATATGCTGTTGTTTAAGAGACCGCTCATCGGCTTGTGAAGCTCTGAATGGTGCAAGGTGCCCAGTGATGCCTCTGGGTTAGGTGAGGCTGAGTCACAGAGCACCTACAGATGCAACACTGTTGGTGGGAATTGCTCCCAAACCAGAGAGCAGGACGTTATTTCAGAGGCTTGGTGTCTTCTTTCTATAAAATACCATGCGCCATTTTTGCTGGTACTTCCATGGCCAACCAATACTCCTGCAGTGGTATTGTAATTAGTAATGACTTGGTGGTGTTGGTGGTGATTCTGCAACTATGTCAGTGTTAATGCACAGTGAAACACACTCTGTGTGTCATTAAATGTAGATATCCCAAGTCTGGATTTTCTGTTTGTGTGTTTGTGGATGCAAGATGTTACTGAGCTGTGAAATGCAGTACTGTTGCAGCAGGGCTGGCGTGGTGGGATTTTAAAAGAAACAACTTTGAATTTGGGGGGGTCACCAACAGTTTGCAGATGGATGGGAGCTGCCTTGGCACCGTGGGTTAAACCTGTGGAAGTAGCTGCACAGCTACTGTATGAAATGCTTCTGGACATTTTGTGTATTAGCAAATGCTTTCCTTCTTTCCTCTGTGCTTCTGATTTATTTATTTATTTGCTTTAATATGGGGGTGGTCTGTTTCTGGATGTTTCTCTGGCTTTCTGCACTGTAATGATGGCACCATCACCTGACTGCTGGAATACACTGGTCCGACTTTAATCATCGGGTGACTGGCTCTTAGCGTGGCTTCGTCGCTGCTGTTTTACATCCCCTCTCGTAATCGCCTGTGCGCTTGCAGCATTGGGTTTGGTGGGGGGGTTATTGGTGACAATGAGAGGCACGCGTTAGGATTTTATGTACCCTTATACGTTTTGTTTGCTCTTTAAAAGATGGGTGAAGAAGTGGGAATTTGTAAATAAAATGCTCTTTATTTGTAAGCAGCCTGTTGCCCCCCCTCACCTGTGGTGGTTTAAGACAAGGTTATATGTAAAACCCTGCTCCTAAGTGTCATATGGAGGAAGAAGTCAATGGCAAAGCCAGCGTTAGCACTGGGCTGGGTTTCTGTAGTGCCGACAGGTTCAGTGAGGTATGTGTGCTCCCAGTTAAATAACCTGTTCAAAGCTACAAAAGACAGCGATGTTTAATGTAAATAAGTACCTACATCTTTTAACTGCTCAATAACCAAACCCAGCAAAACAATAGAGAACCAAAGCTCAGCTCTAAAGGACACTGACACCAATTAACGTGCAGTAAAATTATCTGCCTGTACAAGTTGTCTCGACAGCTCTGCGGGTCTAAAATGGCAGGAGCTTTCTGTCGCTGTATCGAAATCAAACTACCATTTATTTCAGCCTCATGGTATGTGCAAATTCATGCAGCTCAGTTAAGGGAATAGCTTCACAACTGGTGTTCCAATCTGTGGCTGGAGTGCTGCATCACAATGCAGCAAATGCATTTTCCACATTAACCAAACATGACAGCTGAAACGATTATTAACCATGCAATATGTCGGAAGTCATCAAAAATTCACATCAGAGTAATTGCAGCGGCTTGGGGAGGGGGAAAAAATAGTAGCATCTCTCTCCTCTTGCCTGCCTCACCCCTTCCTAATTCTTACATGGTACAGTCCGTTAACAATAAAATATCCTTCTGTAACCTATAAACTGTTACTCCCATCAGTTACTGGTTTCAGACTGATGCTTTCCCTAGAATTTGAATAAAGCACCAATGGGAGAGGAGGAAAAAAAAAAGAATATATAGATGCTTTACAGGCAGTGGTGTTCAGGCGTGGAAAGCAGCTGCTTTCTTATTGTCTTGCTGGACTCTTGACTGTCTCAGCCATTTCAGGACTTGCAGGTTTGATTTCTGTATTTTATTTTACTATTATTTATTTTTGTTTTTGAAGATGAGAGAACTTAAGCCTTGATACAGAAAGAGCCAGCTGTGTTAAGCCTAAGTACCAGGCAGCTGAAGTGTGGCAGTTACAGCCAGCATTAACAGGTTTGTAACTCCTCACTACTGAGATCTACAGGTAGGAACGTACGTGTTTTAAAAATATAAAATGAAAGTTTTTTTTAAAAAACAAGCTTGCTTTGCTAAGAGACTTTTCCTTCAGGGCTCTTGTGTGGTGAATTTTCTTTGTGCCGGTGCTGCAGGCTGTTTAAATTTCTAGGTGAGCGATGGCAGAGAACAGGTGGGTAGTTTTGGAGGAATCCTCCTTTGCTCACAGAAAAGAAACCGTAAGGTCTGTGCCTTTACCTTCTGATGGTCTTCGCTAGAGCAGCTCTTGGGTGGGGCCGTCCAGCGTCTGCTTCGGTGTTTCGGTCGCGTCGCCTTTTTTAAAGACCCTCTTGACATTGCTGACTTGGCTTTTTATTTCAGCAGAAATCGTGTAGCATAACTTTCTGAATGCCTTTTATTTCTCCTGTCTCTTCCCTAGGCTACAAAATGTCTACAGAAGTGCCTTAAACAAACAAAAAAAATAAAGATGCTGCTTGATGATAGGATTTTTCTCTCCATTTTTCATTGTGGTGCAAATCTGTTCCTACAAATGCACTTATGATTTATTTAGAAGACATGCTAAACTTTCTTTAATTTTATTTCAAAGTAAGGATTTCAGATGTGGGCTGCAAATAAGATAGAAAATATCGCTGCTTTCCTGACATGAATGAAGACAGTCAGAGATTTGCCTATTTTTGTTGCTAGCTCCTTAAAGGAGAGGAGGTGAAGTATATTTGCTTAGTCAACTGGAGTTTGCAGCCTAGACCCCACCTCTCTTCCCAGTGAATAGGCTGCGTTATGAAAGGGGTTAAGCCAGTAAAATCATAGTAAAGGGAAGCGGTCGGGGAATTAACGTTGATATAAATGTGGTGTCCGTGACTAGCTGGGTGGGTGGCAGCTGATCTGGGGACTGGGAGACTGCGTGCAAACTGAGAGCTCTGCCTGCCTTTGGTCTGGGGACAAAAGTAGAGGGTGGGTTGCCTTCTTGCCCCCCTGCACTCCCCCCCATGCCTTTCGATTCTATTTCTCTCTATGGAGAGAAGCAGGTGAAATGTGCTGTGTTGGGACGATGCCTGGGCTTTTGCAGCAAGGAATGACTTGCCTCCTTCGGGGCTCCTTCCCTGAATAAAGGTGCCTAAATGCCATCTTCTGCCCTCTTCCTATTGTCAACTGAGAAATGCCTGCCCTGCTCGGGGCGGGGGGTGGGAGACATGGGAATGGGGGCACAGCGTGGCCAAAAAGTTACCCCTTTTAAACGAGGTTACCTGTGCTAAGGTGGGGAGGGCTTGGGGAGGGGGGGAGGCATGTCTTGCCAGAAAAGCAGCTCAGTGAAGTAAAAGACAATGAAATGTGTGGTTTGCATGTGTAAAAAGATGGAGGAAGCCATCTCCACTGACCCTGGATGGGAGATGGCGCAATTATCCTTGCGGTTGGTACAGTGTGGCAAATTATTTTCCTTTGTCTGAAGTGGGTGGGAGACAGAGTTCAACTAAGCTCCATAAATTAATGTACAGGGAGGTGGGGGAATAAATAAATGACTGAGCCACGGTAATTATTAAATAGCTGTAGGTCTCTTCTAGCAGGGTTTTCCCTGATATCTGTTGGCAGCATCTGGACTTGGCATTTCATTTACATTAAAGTCCAAAAGCTTGCGTGCCTTGTTAATGCAAGGTGCAAATAAAGGCATGCACTGCTAGAGAGTTCCTTAGCAAGGGTGGAGTACAGCTGGAGGAGAAAAATGGAAACCTTTTGTCTCCGGTGTATCCTCAGCACGCTGGTCTTATGCCCCAAGTCGGGAAAGTTTAAACCTTAGGGTTATTGCATGATAGGAAAATAAAAAGAATAAGCTGATCAAGGATAAAAGTCTTTATTATGTCTTGCAGGGAGTTTTAATCCATGCTTTTCTTTCCAAGCTTTATGATGTCTTGCACTCTTAAGTATAAATTTGTATATTTGTAACAGGCACACTGTAGATTTCTGGGTTTTATTTTAATGATCTGCAATTAATAATTCATAGGTGATTTGAATAATTAACTTTGTGAAATGTATCAGTAATGTAGGAAGGAAACACCGTTTCTAAAGACCACAGCATGTTTGAATTGGGGATTTAAAGATACCATGACACACGCCAACTCCTCCAAATTGCTTGCTTTCACTGTCAGTAAAATATTTATATTTCTTCCAAGGGATGCTGCCATGTTGAAAATACCTATTGGGTGAACAAATAGCCATGCTTTTATCTATGGATATTTGGGAAGAAGGGGCTAAAGCTGATTTGGGCTTATTTTTCAAGCTCGGCTGGATGATTTTGCCAAATAATCTCATGTTATTTTAGAGGGCTGAACTTTATCTGCTTGTCATCTTGAAATTCGTGTGTGTGTGTGTGTTAAAACAAGCCCCACAAAACACTTTGCATTCTTCACCTGAAAATGCATGTAATTGTGTCCCTGTAGCATCAGCCAGCCCCTCTCAGCACAATGAAGTAGATTTAACTTCAGGGAAGGTTTTCTCTCTCTGGGTTTTTCTGGGAGATTTCAAATTGGGATAGAAACGTTAACAGGGAAACCCCATTGTGGAGACGCCACTCTAAGGATGGGGTTTAGGGTTGGCACCCCAGTTTAACTTGGCTATCGTGTTCACGGCACTGACAGGATTTTGATGTGGCTGAACCAGGCGTTGTCCCTTTGAGGCAGCGAGTGCTTGCTGCATGCATCACTTTGTGTCTGAAATACAGATGGATCCTGGAAGAGGGGGTGTTTTTTCTTGGTTTTTTTGAACTGAAGCAGAAAGATAACTAGTGCTCCCAAGGAACGTTCAGGAAGGTGGGCCACAGGCTTTCTGCTGTGGGATGGGGGCACAGCAGCAGAAATCCTTCAGCATGAGTCAGCCTAAGAGCAGGGAGAGTGTCAGGTTCAGTATTGCCAGGCTTGCTACTTGCATCCGGAAAAGGTAACTGTTGCTATTTATTTTATTATACTGCTGCAGCCTAACTTGAAGGCTTGTGACTGTTTTATGCCTTTGAAATTGCAAAGATGATGTGCAAATACCAATGATACTTTTCCTTACTGGAAAAGCCCAAGAACAGCCCTGTTTCTTGCAAACAGCAAGGTTGCGTGCTCCCAGCCAGACAGGCAGAAGGATAAAGCATTCACAGGAGCTGGGGAGACTGATGGATTGCACTAGAATTTGCAGAAGTCTGTTAGAGGAGACTGGATGTTAATGGCCAGCAGGTTTGTTTAATAACTTGCCCTGCTTGCTGGTGTTCATACTGCTTCAGGTGGGGAAATAGTTTGTTGTTATCTGATGGGGATGGCAGTTCGGCTTTAGGATGTGATCCCAAGAAGTGAATTTTCTGCTGCCAAGTTGTTATATCTGCCTGTACTTGATGCTAATGTACAGTTAGTCCAGCAACAGGCACAGCACGCTTGTCAGTGTGCCTCCTTTATGCCTGTCTCTCTTCAATCTACTCCCTTGCTATGAGCTAGTGTGGTCTGTGGTAGTCGGAGAGAAGCCTGTCCTCCCGTAACAGGGCTGGACACTCCTCTTTCCTTGGCTTTATCAGTTTCCTTGTGGTGCTGACAGATTTCCAGTGGCTGGTTTCTCAGCTTACACCATCTCGGGAGATTCCTCGTCAGCTCTCGGTATGGTAAATTGAGGTGTGGTTCTGTAACAGCAACCGTGTGATTCCTCCCTGCCATCCAAGGACGTGACATGGACAGACATTCAGCATACAGGTTAATTGTCACCGCGTTGCCTGAGCGTGGGTTCCTCTTGGAGAGGGGTAAGAACGCGCAGCGACTTCGTGAGGAAAATGCGGAGTAACCACGATGCTAAAATGGCAGCAAAAGGAATAAGAAAATGGCGTCATCAGTGAAATTAGTTTTGATGGCCTGATTTGAGGGCGTCCTGCCTGGTGCAAGGATGTTTTTGGCAGGAGGTATTACACTGCAAGCTTGATTATGCCTATAAAATGAAGAATTTTTTAATTTTAAATAACTTAAATCTGGTTCTTTCCTCAGTGTTCCCTTAAAAAGCACGATGCCAAAGAGGTGGCTGCAACGGCTTATTCCAACGGGTGATCCAAAATTATCGTTGTTTGCATGCTATAAATGTTTTCGATATAAGGTTACGTTGTGGATCTCAAGCCCATTGGAATTACCTCATAATTTAATTTATTCAAGATAAACTCTAGAAAAGAGCCCAAGCCCTGAGTTTTGCTTTTGACTGTGAACCTCTCGATGAGCTTGATGTTTGCCGGGATGTATTTTTTAATTGGGATGCTAATACAAGGATGCCCCTAGCACAGAGGGGAGTCTGTGGCCACTCATCATAGCGCTGAGCAAAGCCCCCCTACCTCTGCGTATCAAAACCTGGAGGAAAACCAGATAGCCGTAGATGTGGGAACTTGACAAATGAGCTCAGCTTTCAGGTTGGGTGGCTCGTTCACTCTGTGCTGATGCCGAAACGCTGATGCCAAAGGCGATGGGCTGGCGCTGGTCCTGCTGGCCTGATCCACGCGGAGACTGTCCCTTGCTCAAGAGGTTGTATTCCAAGGGAGGTGATGTTGCCTTTAATTACTTTTTGTGACGTATTTGGTTCTTTTATCTTTATCAAGACAAGCAGAAATGCCATCCAAGATGTTTTCAGGTGTGATGTACCCGTGTTAGCCAGCTGAGCGAGCTCCTTCGGGTGGCTCTCAAGTAACACTTCCACTGGCCATAGTTGGCAGACAAGAGTCTGTCCACCTTCTTTCTCTGGTTCAGGTACATCATTTTCCAGTTTTTCTTGCATATGTTCTTTTCATGACCTCTAAGCAGGTTGGGGTTATCCAAGACTTTGTAGCTTGGTAGGACCCGGGATTATTGCTGCACAGCTCCCGCTTGCTTTGTAAGGAGGCTGGAAATGTGTAAATGCCTGGGAAGGAAGGAAAGCTCACTAGAGAAGGTAGTGCTGGAGCTTACATTATTTTTGTGTTGTGTTAACAATTGCTGTCAAAAATGATCTGTGCAGCGGACGTTGGTAATTATCTATGGAAGAGAACCTTGTTCTGAGCAGCGTAGCTGGAAAATGTTAAATTAAAAAGGTATTGTCTTAGTTTTACGCTATTGAAGTGTTTGACTTTGGAAAAAAGCCCTCTAAGCCTGCTTCTTACAACATTCCCATGCTCTGTGTAGTCCAGCATGACATGGCAAAGATTTTCAGAGCTGGAGAAAGACTGAGCTGTGTAACTACAGTTGGTTTTGGTTTTCACTCTAAGGGGAAAGACAGCAAACAGTATGGATAGTTATTAAAATATTACTTACACAGTGTAGCTAATGACAAATATATAAATTACGTGTACTACGATGGCTGATATATTTCTGTAGGTTTTTGAACTGAGTGTCCCAATTTAATTTAACCTGAACATGCTGAGCATCCAGTGTTGAATCAGAAGGAACTAAAATTAAGTGGAGTCCCAGTGATCTCCCTTTACATGCAGCGCAAGTGGTGCCATACAGCGCAAGAGTTCAATTTTGGGGCCTCAGTGTAAGTGCCTGGCACAATATTCCAGTAGGAAATCTGAGTGGTGATATTTTTTCTAGACCTTTCCAGTGTGATAAAGGGGGTTGTATTTGCTGCAAACACCTTGTACTCTCTCCTTGGTGCCCGCATGCTGTGAATGCATATGGGAGGACTGCAGTTGGGTGTGGGATGTGATGTGCTGGTGCCTCTCGGTGCTGGGGCACAGTTTGATACCAACTAGTGGCTTGATATCAGCCCTTTGTGCTGTAATGGATGGGTGGTCTCATGGCTGAAGCGGCAGCCGAGGCATAGTCATGTTTCTTCCTTCAAAGCCTTTATGCAGGAGGAGCGCGTTTCCAATCTGCACTTGCCAGATCCCAGTGGTCCCAGCAAGAGTCAGAGAGCATGCACCATCTGCCCCTGCTTCTGCTAGGAGCCGATCCTGGGTTTCCTGAGGAGCACGTCTTTTGGCAGTTTAAGGGATATTTTTTTTTCCTGTCATGGCTGGAAGGAGTAATGGTATTTATCCAATGGTCCTGGATATGATCTGAAGCTTAGTGTGAAAGCTGCTTGAGTTTCACAGATCAAACAGCCTAAACCAGTAAAATAATACCAAAATAAACTAATGCATTTTTGCACAGCCGGCGCTATCCTGTGGTGGAGAGCACCTGACAAATACTTGTCTAAGGCTCGCTGCCTGACACAGATGATAGTTTCAAATGCAGATTTTAAATAGGAACTGAGTGCTGCATCAACAGCATGGTAATGGCGGGCCAGGGAGCTCTGTTCCTGTCCCAAAACTCATCCCCAGCAAAGGCTGCTGCTGTGCATGACCCACTGAGCTCACAGCCTGTCGAAGAAGCCCTTGGTGCAAATGGTGGTGCCCCTTCTTTGTTCCACAGTGTGTGCTGCGACATGGAGTTGTGCATGTTGCCACGCGCCGGCTTTAGCACGGTGTGTGTTGACTCTTGCTGCCACTGAAGTGAGGTCTGTGTCACTGTTCCTCCATTGTGAAAGACAATACTGCAGCTCTGCAAAGCAGTACTTTGCTGGAGCAGAAAGCTGCTTGAAAAAAAAAAGAAGCAATCTTTAAATTCATTCTGCGATGGAGCAGAGATGAGGGTGGGGTTTGTATATGTTAATGCCAGGTGGCCACTGAAATGCTGTCTGTTTGCCAGATAGGGAGGAGCTCTCCTACCTTGGCTTTCAAAGGAATTGAAGGTGAGTGTGGGCAACAAGCATCAGAGCACAGTCATGGTGCGTGGGGGATGTGGTTTGAGACCCCTGTGAAGGCAGGTAGCAGGGCAACAAATCTTCCCCAAGCCCTGCGTTTGGCTATGTGGGTGTAGTTTGGGGTTACAGCTACTGACCTGTGCATTTTTTTTCCCTCTGAAGAGCTTCAACGTGGCTGGTCCTTTCCGATTCTCTGATGCAACGCTGACTCTTGGGTCTTGGTAAACTGCTTCCCATGGTAAACACAGTGTAGGGAAAGTTGAGAGATGCCCCTTGTAGTTTAACAGGCTTAGCTGTCATGGGAACATTTTGCATTGCAAAGCCCTTGAACTGAAGGCTGTATGGACCTGTGGGACGAGCCTCCACAGACCTTGATTTTTCGATGGACCTCTGTGTCTGTGTTCAACAATGTGTTCCTTATGCCTCATACAGCTCTGTAGTGGTGCTGACTGGTAAATTGCCCTTTCTTGGGCCCTCTGTGCTTGGCCTGCTTTGGTCCCGTAGCAATTTTGCCTTCTGAACTCCTCTAGAGAGAAAGCTGCTCTCATAAACACTGTTTGCATTCAGTAGCTGATCTTTGGGCAGCTGCCTCTCTGCTCTGAAGGACGCTGTATTGCACAGGCCAAGGTGTGTGGAGCAAAGCTGCTTATCTGCTCGCTTTTAACAAGACCCAATGCTTTCTAAACAAGACCTGCAGAACCTTCCATGAGATACTGGGGTGATGCATGCAGGAAGAGTCTGAATAGACAAGAGTGTTGCCCGTGCTACCCTGCCCTGTCCCCATCCTCAGGAACGCAGTAGTTGGCCATGCTGTTGCTTACGGCCCAGTCTAGTTAAAGCCATCACAGCAATGGTGCTTGTATCAACATAAACAGTAATTAAATAAAATAATTTTAAAAAGCAACAGAGTGGCAGTGGGTTCCAGGTAGTTTTTTCCAGAAAGAGCGTGGCTGGAATGGCTGTGCCAGGGTTCACCACCCCGGGAGTGCCTTCATGCATCCGCATATTTGTGGCAGGATTGTGTTTAGCAAATCTTTTCTTCAAATTGCTGCTAGAAATTATGATGATGATAAAAATCAGGTGCTTCCTCTGGTGCTACTGTTCCCAAAGCAATAGCAAAGTTTTAAAAAAAAAATTTATTTTATTTTTGTGTTAACTGTCTAATCATCCCTGCTGGTCTAATCATCCCTTTGCAGGATTGACTGGATCTACTGGAAAGCCAGTGCTTGGAGATATTTTAATCAAAGAGCAATTGACTTGAAACAGCCCCAGATTGTTCATTTCATTTTCTCCTTTCTTCCCCTGCCAGTGAAAAAGTAAGCATTGCTGTCAACATCCAAGGCCTCAGCATACTATTTGGCAACATTCGCTTTCTCTTGACAGCTTGAATGCGAAGATCAAGTATTAAAAGTATGGCCTGGCTGATGGAAGTAATTAAGAGACTTCTATCAGCCAGGAGAGAGTTTACTAACCTCATTTACTCTGGTAAATGGAAGAGACTTTCAATCTCCTGTCAAAAAGAGACCGTCAGTGCATGCACGCCCTTTTGTACCGATAATGAATTAGTTACTGTAACACTTTCTTGCTGGAATTCAGGCAGGAGCAAGGCAGGTGCCGGTTCCTGTCGCATCTGCCTGTGTCGGGCAGTGGCTGCTCGAGTTGAGAAATGACAGTGGGGTGAGTAGCATGGCAAGAACAGGGACATGACACTGCCCCCTGAGTCCTGCCCCTTTGTGTTTCTGCAAATAAGCCTTGAGTGAGGCAGTGTGGGGCTGGATTTCAGCAGAGGGGAGAATCACTCTGGAATCCAAGTGTAAGAGGTCCAAGAGGAACTGGAATGTGTTGGGCAGAGATGCTGAGAGCCAGCAGATGGGTGAGAATAAGTGGGTCTAGGTGGAAAGTAGGAACGTGGAGGGGGGAGAGTGGGTGTATTTCTGTGTCTGTCCCCGTTTTGCAGACAGCATCTCACCAAATACTGTACAAGTGGTGTGTAGGAAACATTCAGCAGCAAGTGTTACAGAGAAACTGTGATGGAGATGCACTGCTTCCCTTCCAAACTAGGTGCAGGAAGACTGTGTGGGAGTCCCACAGTAACAGAGAGGAAAATTAAATGCCACTCACTAAAGCAGGACATTGTGATGTGACATTAGGGCTCTGTGAGCTTTTGGTGTAAACCTGCCTCGGGGAAATAAGATAAATTCTCATTTTCAAGCAAAATCCTGGCAATGCTGGGACCCCTGCAGTGGCAGAGCTTGTGCCGGAGGGCTACAAGGTAAGGATTTCACCTCAGAGGTTTTAGCGATGCTTGTGTTGACTCTTCCTATTTTTGGCATCTGCCGCTGCGGAGTAGCCCTTTGTCTCCTAACAATATTTCTGTTCTCCTGCTTCTCTGTTTGGATACCAAATAGCATCTCCCCTGAGAGGGCAGCTCCTGTGATGCAGGATGTGTGCTCCCTTGGTCCCTCATGCTCCCTGAACCTCTGTGTCCTTATTACCATCTGTAAGTGTTCGTGGCAAAATCCAACCTTGCCTCTGGGATTGCAGAAAGCTTTTGGGGCAGGAGTAGGTCTGTAAGTGCAACCAGCACTGTTTGAGACCTGGGCTCTGAAGCTAGCAAGCCCCTAAAGCTCTTAGGTGGTCTGGGTGAAAATTCTCTGGCGTATTTCTTCTACCCTCCTGCTTACCCTCGTTCTGGAGAGCTCTGCTTTTCCTTCTGACAGATGGGTATGTATATACCTCTGTGTGATCGGAATGGGACCAAGGTAGTACACCACTGGGTGGCAATGCCGGGAACCCAGGGAGCAGTAGACATTGTTCTGACAGCCAGGTGCTCCTTGCTCACTTAACGTGTGAAAATTTGGCTACTAAAGCCTGTGGTGACAGCCCCAGGAGCCCTGCAGTGACAGCCCCAGGAGCTCTTGTTCGGCCTAACTAAGCAGAAGCAGTCTCACGAGCAGTAGCAGGAGTCCCAGCATCAGGTACTGAAACTCCCTCCTCTGAGGTTTAACAATTAGCCTGTAATTAACTGAAGCGGCAATTGTCGTGCTACAGTCATAATGTTTAGCATGAGGCATAGGGCAACCTTTTTAAAATGTACCTCTCCTCGGTGAGGCATTACAGATATTATTTGGACTGTGGGAGGGTTTTGATTTGCTGAAGGAGTAGTTTTTGAGATTGAAAAAGACAATTATCATCCCCTAATTGGAATTTGGCACGATGGAATCCCTTAAATGGACCTAGCGAACTCTCTGGGAGCTGGGAGGTTTCATTAGGAAAGATACTCAGCCTGGATTTACTGACTTTGAGGGAAGTTTAAGCACATCTCCAATTAAATTACTCTGTTGATTACCATCATCTAAGCTGGTACCTGCTTAGCACAGGGCATGTGTCCCTTTGAGAAGAGCAGGGAGGACCATGGGCAGCATGGTAGGACTTGTATCTCTGGGGCTTTCAGGAGCCCAGCACTCGCAGGGCGAGTGGAGAACCAGGGCACCTGGAACCACTGCAAGCTGCAGTGCCTGGCTTGGTGTGCTCACACCTTCCTTTGCATCCGCATGGCTGTGGGTTTGTGGCTTGGAGATGGTGGGCTTCCTGTGAGGTCGGCAGTGCTGGTAGGATATGGCAAATGCACAGCGTTGTCTGCAGTGTTGATCCATGCTGTCAGGAATGTGGCCGTGTGTTCTGCTTGTGTGTTGGTGTGTGCTTTGAAGGTCTACAAGCACTGCTTGTTATGATTCTGGGTAACTTGTCTCCAGTTTAAGTTGGAGGTGGGGAAATAATAATAAAAAATCTGCAACTTATTGCCGTCCCATAGTCCTTTCACCCGTGCGGATGTGGAAAAACCTTACAAAGCCATGTATGCATCCCTCCTGCCTGGCGTGGGGCTGAGATGAGGTCTTGGCCCGGTTAGGTGACTGCGGCAGCCCTTGCCTGGTGCCAGCTACTAGAATAGTTGGTCCCCAGACGTGTGCAAGGACCTGCATTTAGCTCCCTTTTTCCAGACTGTAACTGCACTTTCTCTGCGGGCATCCTCTAAAAATAAAGCGGGACATAGCGGATGGCGAAATGAAGAAAGGCTGTGTAGAAGTGGCTGCTGTCCTCCATATGTAACTCAAGGTCTGTGTCTGGGGGGAGCACGTTGCATGTCTGTCTTGAGGGATGGCAGTAAATTTATTTTTCCAGAGGTTTGAATCGTCACGACAGTAGGTTTTGGTTTCTGTCTTGCCACGGGATCTGTGTTCCTCTGGAGATTGAGCTTCACTTAGGTTGTATGGTTCAGTACGGGTATGGTCAGGATGTTGGGGCAGGAATGATTTCTTTGCATGAAGATGTGGGGTACAGAGGGCACAGAATTTTAGAGCCGTGGAGTGAGCATTCTCTTAGTGGAGTTGGTGATGTTCTAGCTGATTTGCTTCTGAGGGAGACGAAGGCTGCTTTTCCTTTTTTCTCTGTTGAGTAACGATTAAGCTGAAGTTTGGGAGCACAAATCAACGTGGTTGATTTAATTGGGATGTAATGGTGAAAATGCAAACCCCAGATGTTGGAGTGGGGCTGTAACACACATCTCCCCTTTGTGCATGCTACTGCAGTTTACCCCATGGCTACCTTCTTAATGTTCCAAGTGCATTTCCTAGCATGGGTCACAGAAGTAACCTTTGGGCTAAGGGGCCAACTGCTCCTCGTGGTCTTGTCATGTCCACCTAACCTCTGAGGCTTATTGATAGACTGGCAATTAACAATACAATTATTATGTGTGTTTTACCCGCTCCAGCTGTATGTATGGAGAGAGGTTGTACGGTAAACTTCTCCTGTATGCTTTCCAACAGCTCAGTTATTTCTAATCCTTCCTTTTTAAGGCTCTCTCACAGTTCCTATCGGGCCTCCGAGAGCTCTGCCCCTGCCTGAAGCTGCCAAGTCAAAACCTTTTTTTTAATTCTTTTTTAAAAAAAATTTTTCAACATCCTCAAGTCCAACAATCTTATCTTGGCTTATCGCTACTACCAGCTTTCATCTGCGCTCCTTCAAATGGAGAGCAAGAGGAAGCAGTTGCTGGGATGCAGAGATAAAAGAAAAGAAGCAGGATATTTCACTAGGATTTAATGCATATTAAAACAGGGGATTAATGCATTTTCATTTTCACACTGCTCTGTATGGGCATCTTTCGGTACCTCTGGTGAAATAAAGTGACCTTTAAACTTCTCGGAAGTGGATTGGGGAGAGAGCTGTGAGCACATTGCAGAGTTGAAAGAGCTGAGTATCTGTGTATCTGATGTCAGTGCAAGGCTGGCTTTTCGCTGAAGCTCTGTTTCTCCTTTTCTACAGGGATTCCTGAAGAATGAAAAAGATAATGCATTGCTCTCAGCCATTGAAGAGTCTAGGAGGAGGGTAAGTTGGAAGCAAGAAACTTTTTTTTTAATTAAAAAAGCTATGTGTCCCCTAAGGAACTAACAAAACAGATATTTAATAAACTGGAGGAATTTAAGAGAAAAATCAGACCTTAGGAAAGACTTGCTTAGAATTTCCAGAAGAAGTACTTGTCAGTTGTGCTCCATCATCAATGTTTTGTAAGGTCAGGAGTGTTAAACCTGTTTGAACAGAGCATTTCTAAGGCCCAGCACATTCACACTGACCCTCTCCACATGGATACTGCCTCTTCTAGAGACGGTAATGCTACGATGTGGGGTTTATTTCCTTTGAGACGAGCTGTGCGCACTGACTGCCTGTACAGTGATGTTGCTCAGTGAATTTAGCGTGGCTGTTTCTCAGGCAGATGTGCTGCAAGGTTTAATTCACGCCTCTTAGAGCCGGAATGCCTCACACTGCATCATGCTGTCCAGAGCAGATCTCATATAGTGGGGGAGCGGGAAAAAAGGCAGCCCAAAGGAAAATGCTGTAACAAGAATGTTGCAGTTATCACATAGGCTCAAGGTTAGCTGATGGAGTTCTCTGCCCTCGAAAGGAGCCAGCACTTAGGCAATCTATGAGGAAAAAAAGACAGAGATAGTCAACCTTCCCCCATTCTTCTTCTCTCTCTTTGCCTCTGAGCAAGTAGCAGTTTCAAGGATTTTCCGACCTAGAATTTGTTTCTTATGTGAAATTCATCTGAACCCATTGGTGAATCTTATCTCTGCTTTTGGGATCTGTCACGTTCTGGGGCAGTGACTTCCACTGTTGAATTATGGAGCGTGTCAAAAAAAACCAACCCACGCTTCCTGTTGCCTGTCTTAAAACTGCTGCGTGGCAACGTCGTTGCACACTTCCTACTGCCTGGGCTGTGGTTGTGCCACTCCGTATATGCTCGGGGCACCAGATTTAGAAGTAAGCCTGTGCTGCTTTCAAATGATAAGAAATAGTACTTGAGCATTATTAAATTATTTTAATTGCAGATAATTACACTGTAATTATTGAAGCTTATTTAAAACCCTGTTGAAACGATTATAGAGAAGGTAAGGAATGTAGGACTTGTATTCTACTATGAAAGTATAAAGTGAGCTTATATAATAAACGCAGATCTTGTGCTCCAGTTGCATGCACACACCATAATGAAACGCTTGCCAAATGTCACTGCCTCTTATCAATTCATTTCTGGGGAAAGTGTTTTGCCTTTAATTGACAACATCCCAACAGTGGGCTGTAGCAAGGTCAAAAACGTACTCAGCTGACCAAGGTGTTTGGTTATGTGCACTGCAGCACAGCGCTGTGTGAAACACTGAAAAGCTTGGGAAAGGGAAGGAAGTGGAAGATCCATTATGGTTTATTCTTTATTTAGAGTTAGCAGGAATATTCTTATCTCCTGTCCTGGTATTCTCAATGCTAGTTAGCATCACCCCAGCAGTAACAGGAGAGGTAGCGAAGCATCTTCTCTATCCTAATGCTGTTGCCAAAATAAGGAATACTGAGGGAAGAATGAGTTCCTCTTCTTGGATCTGAAGACAACGTAGCACATCAACCATTTTAAGTGTGGAAGGATGTTTCTTCTTAGGATGTGATTTTCCTATGTGCTTTCCTGAGTTACACTCCTGATGAGAGACGCTTCCCGATTCTTTGGCACCGCTTAACTTTCCTTAATACCCTTTTTTGTTCTGCTTTCCATTTAAAAGCAAAACACTAGTAAAGGCCTGACAATGAAACATGGGCAGCAAACACATGTCTGTTAGTGCAGTAAGTCAGGCCTCAGCAGTCTCTGGGGAGGTGAAAGCCTAGCAGCCGGTAGAGAACTGAATCTCAGCAAACCGTGTGGGTCAGTGGTGACCTGGATATCATGGGTATGCTGCTAAACTGAAGAAAGAAGCCTATCGATTTCCAGCAGGCTCAGTTCCCTGTGTATTGCAGTCCTGTAGAAGAGGCACAGATTCCCTCCCTGGTTTACTGTCTGGAGCTATATGAGTTACCTTAATTCCACGCACACACCTACTTTCTGAATTCTGAATCCCCTTGTACCTGAACAGGAAGCCCATTAAAATAATACGCAGTGCATTGTTAGCTCTTGAGGGCTGACCTGGTTGATTTATCTAGTTACTACTTTCTGTTCCATTTTTGAGCTATTAATAGCAGAGGAAGAGCAGAGCTAGGCTGTTTGGTGTATGTTCCCTAGCTCCTGTTCCTCTTCACTGACAGACTTTTGCTATGGCTGAGGAGTATCACCGAGAATCGATGCTGGTTGAGTGGGAACAGGTGAAACAAAGGATTCTTCATACTCTGCTTGCATCAGGAGAAGATGCGCTGGATTTCACCCAGGAAAATGAGGTAACTGTCTTTCTAAACACAGTGCGCAGTCACGCGTGGCATGTATGCAGCTGGCACTCCAGCACTGCTGAAACCACTCCTAGATTACTCTGTAGCTACAACTGTGTGAAAGTGAGAAATACCAAATCTGCCTTTAACTCCAGAACGGCAGTGACTAGCAACACATGTATTGCCTAGTAAAACATCCAACCTTAAGGCTCGTTTTTATTGATTAATGGGTAGAGGCAATGGAGCTCCCATTGCCGAAGCTGTGTTCCAAGCTACATATCTGCAAGCTGGGAACTTGGTCACGCTGACATGTGTTAGGTCAGTATACCCAGGGAACAGAAAACATGCTGGGGTGAACTTCACCTTCAGGGAGCCTTGGCAATGCCAGTGAGACAAGACACACTTCCTCAGGTCCAACCGTGTTCACATGTAGGTCTCAGAATGTCTCTTTCCCTTCTCACTGTGTGCTAGCCAGGATTTATGGCTTTTCTTAAGAGGCTGATGATGTCTCTTAGGTTTCTTGGCAAAACCAAATGAATATTCCAAGAAGACCACACTTCCCTCTTTACCTTGCTGTCTCATGCAGTGTGGGTTATAATTTTGTGCTGCCGAGACCTTCGGTGTTCGGCAGTTCAAGGCAAACCCAGTAGCAGGCAAATCCTTGAGGCAAGAGCAACCCTGTGTTTGACAGGGGAAGGTTTTAACTTGAAACTTAAACCGCTCCTTATCTGTTACAGTGTAAAACTTGTTCTCTTTAAGAAAATGCTCTGGTTATGAGAGTATGGCACATTTAGGTGTGGAGTTGTGGGAACTCAATTCCTAGCTCTCCAAGATAACGGCACTGGACACCAGCAGAGATCCCCGAAGTGCAAAGTCACTTCACAGCACCTGTATCGTGCTCCATGAAAGCTGTAACCTTGAGAGGAGAGCTGATAGAGCGTGGGGGAGTGCCAGTTACCATGCTTTCAGGGCAGAAAACAGGTCCAGGCTTTTATAGCTGTGTGTGTCCATCCCCCCTTCTTTAAAAATAAATTCCTGTTCATTGGAATGACTTCTAGAGCTGCAGAGTGCTTTAAAATAAAAAACCCCTTGGTGTTAATGGGGTATGACCTGTATAGGGATTTGGAAATAATTAAAGTTGTTAATGAAATGTCCCTCTCTGATTACTGTTCTCTTAAATATAGGTTAATCCCAGTTAGCATACATCTTTTTATAGAGCTGTCTTCCCCGGAAAGTATTTTACTGATGCTTCTCTGTGACTTCTCAGAAGGTTGTCCAGCCTTCCAATATTAGAAATGCTAAATAATGCAGGCTGAATTCATTTAGAACTGGGAACAGCCATCCCATTATTTTCGGATGTGAGTCTGAAGACTTGGCAGCTTTTCTGATCGCTTGCAACATCTCTGATTTGTGTCTGAGTTACTGGTGTGGGGTTTTCCTTTTGGAGTGTGGGTATTAACTGCCAGGAGGAGCAATTTAATAACCTCCTCTGTGAAGGTAACCCCCCTTTTCTGATGTTTAAGTGTCAAATGGACGCTACCCCCCCCCCAGTCCATGGCACATGAGACGCCAAGCATCAAATTGATGGGAGTGGGACAAAAAAAAGCCCCTCTTACGGTTTTTCATGAATGAGTTTAAAGACTCAATATACCCTATCACTCAGTAATATTCGAGTCTCTGTTTCAAAGCACTCATAGCATCAGTATGTCATTTCAAGAGCATTTAAAATCCTTGATATATTCTAGTCTTAGCCTCAAGAAGTCAAAGGTCTGAGAGGTTTGAAGTGCATCTACTGTGTTAAAAGCCTGTTATCTAACCTCCCCGCAGCAGGTTGTTCTTCTAAAGCCTTGTTCCAGTCAAATAAGTTTTTTGTGTGTGTGTGACACAAACAGACACAGCCTGTAGAATATAGTAGAGGTTTAATTGATATCCTCTGGAGATGGAGAATCAACTGAAAAGGCACAGAGCCAACCACAGCAGGGGGCCAGTCTGCCTGCGAGCCAATTCTCAAGCTTTGGGCAAGCTAATTTGGGCAGAGTGAAATACCAACACATTATTCATGGAAATAAGACCAATTAACAGGCAAAGCTTGGGATTCAAAGAAGCCTAGTGCAGGACTTGCCGCGAGGGTTTTCTGCTCCCCCTTGTCCTCCAGCCTGCCCTCCCTCCCCGTGAGGGGAAAGCAGTAAAAAGGGGAATGGAAAGAAAACCCACATTTTGTTTTTAAGCTATCAAACACCTGTGCTGTCAAGGCGTTTGCTCCAAGTCTTGTTCTGCTTGGTGCCGAGGCGTTTCTTTTGTCCTTTTCCAGGTGCTTTGTTTTCCTGCCCCAAGCTCTCGCACTCCCTCTGTCAATCAACCTGTTCCCGCAGTGACTGATGGAGCGATGCTCTCACTCTATAGTCTGCTTTCCTATCCCTTAAATCTCAAGGTCTGCAAGATGCTTCCCGCTGCACCGCGGTGTATTGTGATGGTGTTTCTCCAGCTCAGTCTCCTGCCTAGTTACTCACTGTGTCTACTGGCCAAGCCATTTGGAGCGCTGACAAAATGTCTGCCCAGACTTCTGCTGAGGAATGTGCATATGAGGGCGATGAATAATGCATCTTTCCACGCAGGCTGTTTGGTGCGAGGGAAGGCTGAATGCTCGGCTGGGTACAAATGAAGGGAGGATTCCTTTGAAAAGCAGCATCGTTAGGCTAAATTAATTTAAAAGCTAAAAATGTGCTGGCTTTGTGGTATAGCTGCAGCTTTCACGAATGGATAAGATTCAGAATGAATGTTACAGTTCTCAAGAATGCTTTGGAAGGACCTAAATTCAGGGTAGGAAGATGTGAATGTGGCTGATAAAACAGCACAGGCCATTTAAGCAATGCTGGAGTAGAGATGCAGAAAGGGGTGTGTATGTGTGCGTACTTGCACTTCTGCAGTCCTTTGTGCATTCCCAGCTTTTCTCTTTCCCCCTTTGCCACTCCAGTTAAGCCTAAGACCCTGTCCTGGAACAGTGCATCTTCCGTGATCTTTTCCTTGCTTGAAAACTTGAGGAGGTTCTGCCTTGCCACCAAAGGATATCTTCCCCCCACTCCCTTCCCCAAATCCTCCCCTCATCTTGCAGCAGGTGCTACTTCAGGCACTGGTTACCAGCTCCTGAAGGATGCCCCTGCAGCTCTGCATTTCTTCAATTCAGGGAGGAAACACCTTCCCTGTGCTGACTCACTGCTGTAGCTTTCCCGTTGAAGTTTCCTTGTAGCACAGCCCTGTGGTAGGTTGGAGAGGCAGTGCTTTTTTTAAAGCTTTGAGATTCAAAGATGAAGCAGGGCTGCGGGTACGTGGTGGAAGTCCCAGGAAATAAGCCTGCTTCCGTGGCTTTTGGCGTAGGAGAGAAAAGCGTAAGACAAGCAAGGCAAATTCTGGAGTTCCTGAACTATTTTACTCTTTTTTTTTTTTTCCAGCAAAGTGCCAAGTTGGTAGCTTGAATTTAAAGAATTAAACTTCAGTGTGGCAGTTCCCAGCAGTGGCAGGTTAATAAGGGATGCCCCAAGCCTTTTTGGGTAAATTTAAACCTGGAGAAAGGAAAACCCAACCCCCAGAGCAGCCAGTTCTTAGTTTCAGGTGTGCACTCCTGAATCTGAGGTCCTTACCTGTGGGTTTTAACCCACCAGTCCCACACCACGCTCTGGGTTGACAGCCACATGGATGCTCTTTGGTGCCGCAAAGCCACAACAGTGGGAGAACCAGAACTGCAAACCAAAGCCCTGGTCCTTACGCTCCTGGTGCTTGGGCACCGGTTGAGAAGTGACACTAAGTCACAATGTACCCTTCTTCACTTGCTTTAGAAGATGAAACCTCATCAGTAATTAATGACAACGTCCATAATTTAGTGTTACTTTAAATAACTCTGCAATTTATCTGGCACGGCATAGGGGAAGGCTGCAAAGCGCTATTTCTGCCATGGTGTCTGTTTCCCAGGAAACCTGCTTTAACAGCTTCTTTGTTCTTTAGAACAAAGAATTTGTTGGGTTTTAGGTGGGTTTAAAGGAATTTGTGTCAGATGATTTGGCACTGAAAGAAAAATGCAAAATGCTTCTGAATATCAGTATACCTTCAGAGTGACTGTGAAGAATGTGTTTAGTGAAAGTTCAGTTGCAAAAAGAAAAAGTGGGATTTCTTTCTCTTTTTTAAAGTTTTTTTTGTAAGGTGTTTTTATACTGCCTGAGGTCTGAATGCTTCTGCCTGATCTTACAGTCAGGTTGGCCATCATTTAAATAGCACCGTTGCTGAGAAATTACTGCAGTGATAAACTAATTCCTGTGATTTTGAAGGATTGTCCAGGCTTGTCCTTGATAGCCACATTTATATTTTACTGTATTGGGGACAAACACAGCTGAGGGCTTTATTATGTAATCAACTGTCATATGCTCCTCAGGAAACAGTAGTCACAAACATCAGAAAGTTCTTAAAATTTCTTATCAGAGGTTGGTGCCCGTGCTGTCGCATGTAAGTGCCCGGCTGACCTGGAACAGTTGCTTTGCCATTGCAGTTGTGTCTCTTTCTTTGCCTTTAAATTTAAAATTGTGACAACTTTCCTGGTCAGAAGTACAGGATCATAGAATCATAGAATCGTAGGGATTGGAAGGGACCTCAAGAGATCATTGGGTCCAAGCCCCCTGCCAAAGCAGGCTCCCCAGCTCATATTACATAGATAGGCATCCAGACGAGACTTGAATATCTCCAGAGAAGGAGACTCCACCACCTCCCTGGGCAGCCTGTCCCAGGGCTCTGTCACCCTCACTGTGGAAAAAGTTCTTCTGCATGTTGGTGCGGAACTTCCTATGCTCCAACTTGCAGCCGTTGCCCCTTGTCCTATCCCCACAAACCACCGAAAAGGGGCTGGCTGATTCCCCCTGCATCCCCTGCTTAAGATAATTATAGACTTTAATTAGGTCCCCCCTTAGTCTTCTCTTCTCAAGGCTAAAGAGTCCCAACTTACTCAGCCTGTCCTCATAGGGGAGATGCTCCAGGCCCCTAATCATCTTCGTAGCCCTTCTTTGGACTCTCTCCAGGAGATCCCTGTCCTTTTTAAACCAAGGAGCCCAGAACTGGACACAATACTCCAGGTGGGGCCTGACCAGGGCAGAGTAGAGGGGGAGGATCACCTCCTTTGACCTGCTGGCTACACTCCTCCGGATGCACCCCAGGATCCCATTGGCTCTCCTAGCCACCATGGCACACTGCTGGCTCATGGCCAACCTGTCATCTACCAGGACCCCCAGGTCCTTCTCCACTGAGCTCTTCTCCAGCAGGTCACCCCCCAGCCTGTACTGATACAAATGGTTGTTCCTTCCCACTTGCTTTTGTTAAACTTCAACCAGTTTCTAACTGCCCAGCTTTCCAGCCTGTTCAGGTCTCTCTGGATGGCAGCGCAGTGTTCCTGCATGTCAGCCACTCCTCCCAGCTTTGTATCATCGGCACTTGCTGAGGGTGGATGCTATTCCCTCACCAAGGTCAATGAAGATATTAAACAGGACTGGACCCAACACGAAGCCCTGGGGAACACCACTAGTCACAGGCCTCCAGTCAGATTCTGCTCCTTGAATCACAACCCTCTGGGCTCGTTCCGACAGCCAATTCTCAACCCACCTCACTGTCCACTCATCTATCCCATGCTTTCTCAGCTTTCCTATCAGGATGTCATGGGAGACAGTATCAAAGGCCCTGCTGAAGTCAAGGATGCTGTTGTCTTAGCAGGAACGTGTGCTCACAAGCATAAGGGAGGTGCTGTGTGATAGCACATAACCTGGGTTCAGTAGACACCAAATTAAAACAGCTGTTGGGAATGACCCATCAGCTCGGTGCAGGGAAGTTTGTATGTTTGTAGTATTTAATTTTGGAGTTGGGCTGTGGTTTCCAAAAAAGTGAGGTTCTTTTGAAGACCCTGCCAGCATTTTGTCCACATTTGAAACAAAAGAGCAGCAATGGCACTGTCTAGAGAAAAGCTACCCATTCCTTGGATCTTATCCTGAAATCCATGCAAAGCAGGTCATGGCAGGAACATTCATCCAGACCAGCATCAGCAAAGCTCAGTTCTAAAGCTGATTAAACAGAAAGTGAAAACAAGGATTTTTCCATTGTATTTGTGTATTTGGGCCTCGTGTTGTTTGTGCAGGCAGCAACACAGGCACATTTACCACAACTCTTTCAGGAAAGACTAGAACATGTCCTCAAGCAATACTCAAAGGTGATCCTATCTGCACGATCAGGTACTGGCATTTGAGGAACTGATGTACGGAAAGCTGTGTGACAGTATTGCTAAGGTGTAATATAATGGCTAATGAGGGTGTGCAGCCAGCCAGAACAGATTTGGATGGCAAACAGCTTAATTTTTAAACTCTGCAGATGTACCTGCTCTTCTCTTCTTCGGCCTAGAGAATGCTGTGGGGGGATCTCATTGCAGCCTTCCAGTCCCTGAAGGGAGCAGAGAAATAGGAGGCAATCAGCTTTTTAAAGGGCAGATGCTGGCAGGACAAGGGGGATGGAGTGAAGCTGATGGAGGGAAGGGTTAGATGAGATATTGGGGGAAGTTCTTTACAGAGAGAGTGGTAAGGGGCTGGAACGGGCTGCCCAGAGAGGTGGTGGATGCCCCATCCCGGGAAGTGTTCAAGGCCAGGTTGGCTGGGGCCCTGGGCAACCGTGTGTAACTCCAGGCCTGGAGGTTGGTGGCCCTGCCTGTGGTTGGAGCTCTCTGATCCTCGGGGTCCCTTCCAACCCAGACCACTCAATGATTCTTTCTTGGAAAAGGTTTGCAAAGGAATATTGATGGGACCTGAGTTATTACAGGATAACGAACAGAGGCAGAGCCATGCCCCTTCTCAGTGTTTGCTCAGCCACTTTCTATATTTAGCTTATGTGCTTCGCATCCTCTGCGGGTGGAAGCAAATAATCGTCTTGGGTAGAGTTAGGAGGATCCAGGCCAGACACCCAATGCCAGCTGGGCAAGGTTTGTGTGGCGAGGCTGTGTCGTATCAGCCCAACTACCTGGGAGAGTCAAATGGGCTTTTGGGTTCAAAGTCTTGAAATTCAAAGGCTGTGGCTTCAGTTTCAGACTCAAAAATCTGCTTGCTTTTCTGTTCCTTTCTGCTTGCCCCAGCTATGTCAGTTGGCTTCATAATAAATACTATGCTTCTATGCTGAGCTTGTCTTGCTTTTATCTTCTGACTGTTGTAGCTGTAGCACTGCTTAGAAAGCAGCTGATATTAAAGGACTGCTTACCTCAAAGGGATCTGTCTTTAAAGTGATTGCACTTGATTTTTCAAACCCAAGACTTGCAATGCTGGTGCTGAAACCAAGAATTACTTTTTCAGGAAGCAGGGAACATGAGAGAGCATTGCATACTTCAGTGGGAGTATTCTTCTCCCCCAGAGCAGTGAGCATCTGTGGTCAGTGGTGCCTGTACCGAAACCACTCCTGCGATATGTAGTGAACGCTGAGGAGAGCAGCTTTGTGCAGCGCTCGATTATCACGGCGTGTTTTATTTTGAGTTTTAGGAAAGTCTATAAGTTTTCCCCACTGTGACTCCCTCAGCCATCCCTCCATGCTCTGCATCAATCCTGGCATAGTCTCTGGGTAGAAACGTGATGTTTTTCAGGTCAGGATATTGCCAGCATCCTCCTTCTTCCTGCAGATGAGCAGCAGTGAGGCTCTTCTCAGCACACAACTGAACGCTGCAGTCCCCTTTTGTGTCTGTGTTGTGGTATTGGGACAAAACTGGAGTGTCAGAGGTGCTACACTGGATCCATTTGAGCTGCTCCATAGCATTCTATGTCCTTGCTGTGATGGAGGTTCAGTCTTGATGCTTAACAGCAAGACATGTCAACAAGCAATCTCTCAAGAAACAAAAGGGGAGACTTAAAAATTATAAGATGCTGTCATGGGACACTGATGTCCTAATTCTAGGGAGCTAATGATTGGTTTGTACCCTGAACGAGGAGGATTTCTGTCACTTGGGGGAGTTTAAGCTGTGTGGGGAAGATAATGGGGTACTACAGTGAGATAGTGCATTTGACTCTGCAGAGTGTGCCAAACCCAGCTCTCAGATCTGTCAGGAGCGTGGTTTCACTGCTGTTCTTTAGGAGTGGGTGTATTGGGAGATAATCTTACACCTTATGCCTTCTCATCACTGTCGTCAAACAGCCCAGCTACGGCGGGGAGTCAGGTCCTCCAGGTCGCAGCTCTCTGGACAGCGTGGAGATGGCATACGCTCGACAGGTGAGTGGCAATAGAAAAACCTAGTTACACATCTGTTTACTGCAACGAGAGAGGGGTGGGGGAATAAAGATCCGCGAGCGAAGCGTGTGAGAAGGTACAGCAGGTAAAACACAACAGTACCTGCCTGGAATTAAAATGCAACCGGAAAATATAGACATGTAGCCCGATGTTGTAGGCCTGTGTGCTGCAGGATCCTTTCTTGTTGAAAGGAGATCCTGAACGCTGCATTCTGTAGTAAAAGGAAACACTTTTAACCTTTCCCCTCCCAAAAAAAAGTGTTCTAGAACTTGTGTCAGTGCATAATTGTATGCAAATGAAGATTCTAAATTCCCTTTATTCTCACATGGGGAAGATAGCTTTTCTGATGTGCACTGCAGGAAAAAAACACGCCGAAGTCTTAATCCTGATGTTTGTCAAATGATATCCCATTTTAATGGCATCGCTTACAAGAAGCTTTAGTGCATCGGCTGTGAATTGCTGTGTCTGGTAGTATTAGGCTCCCTCAGAACATTTTCAGAGCAAACTGATAAACCTTTACATAACCAATTTGCTACTTTTGTTATTCGAGATGATCTGTTTACCAGCAGCGTTGGAAACAAAATGAAAGAGAAGAACTGGGGTTGTTTCAAAATGGAATATGTGGAACGTGGGAGACAAAGCGGTGCTTAATTTGCACACAATTACTGTTATTGTGTGCCTTGGCTCGCTCTGTGCTGAGCCGGGTAGCAGCTTGTACATCTGTTTTCCTATGTCTGTGTTTGGTTTGGATAACCACAGAGAAAGGATTCGCAAAATAAGGTGCATAGTGGTGCTGATAAAGGGTCCTTTTGATTTAGTGGTGGCTAATAGCACACTAATTTGCTTCATATCCATGGTAATAGACCTTGCATTAAGGGTCTTCCTTAAAGTGTAATTCTGTCCATACTTTGTGGCTGTCAGTGTTGTTCCCTGATGTTTTGTGGATATGGGAAGCCCAGCATCCCCAGCAGTGCTAGTTCCAGGACTAATATGGGACCAATACGACCTGTGGTGGGCTCTCCTCTGGTTTACGGGCTCTGTGCAGGCTGCTGGTGATGCGCTGTGGAAATGTGGCATTCGTGGCCAGGCTTCTGCTATCAAAACCTTTGGTGCAGTCACTGTGTGTTCCTGCCAGTCCCTCTGGAGATGCTGGCCTTTGTCACCCTGCTAGGCTCTGAAACTGCCTGGGATTCAGCACCGGATACAGGGCTCCTGTGGATTGCACTGGGTGAAGTTAGGAGTCCTGGAGATCAGGCAGTCCCTGCCCTTTGGGCAGTAGCTGTGAAATACCTTTTAATTACATGTGAACGATTAATAGTTCAAACTGCTCCACAGGAACATGGTGAGGTCCAAGTATGTGATGTCAGTGACACTAGATTCTAGATGCAACCTTGAGCTTCACATCTTGTTTGTGCTTTGAAGTAGAGGTGCATGTAAAAGGGACTTAAAATACTCTGGCACTGCCTTTCTAGCATTGGGAGTGATTATTTTTCAGATGTAGTTGGAAGATCTTTGAACTGAGAGTAGAACAACCAATAGTAGAAGCTGCTAAGTTAAGACCAAGACTTAAATCAAAACGACAGCATGTGTATAGGTGTTCAGGGGCAGGTTTTGAAGGACCAGGTTTCTCTTCTCAATTCCCCGTGTCAAATATACCTGAATGCTGCCACAAACCAGCAAAATCCTGTTTCTTCTATGCCCAGCTAGTTAAATTAACTGCAGCTAGTTAACTAACTAACTAATGGGGGGGTTGCTGCCTGCCTTCCGGCAGGCCTGGGGCTCTGCCATGTTGGGGAAGTGGGCTTGGTACTGATGCCCATTCCTCTCATGCTGGATTAGAAGCAGCTACTGTGGGAGGGAAGCAGAAGGGCCGTGCTGGGGGTGCTCTGTTCTTGACACCTCGTTCAGATTTTGCTGCTGTGGCTGGTGAGGGGGATGGGGAGTAATATGGCTTGTTCAACTTGCTTACTTTCAATATGTTTCAGATTTATATTTATAATGAGAAGATAGTGAATGGACATCTGCAGCCTAACCTGGTGGACCTTTGCGCTGCTGTTGCAGAACTGGATGATAAGGTATTGGCAGTGAGTTAACAGGAGGAAATGTATTTAATCTCCTTTCAGCTGTGATTAAGAGCCTGCTGACGTTGGTGGAAAAATACTGATATTGCCAAAATAAAAAATGTGTGACTCTGCTAAAAAGACAGAGCAGATGCTGGAATCTTCTCTGGCACAGCAGGGCCCACCTGGGATGAACTTGGTCATGGTGAAAATTTCTTAATGTGATGAGGAAGAACCTGGTTTCACTGTTGTTGTCCCATCATGAGTGATGAGGTGTTGGGGGCCAAAAAAATTGCTTTGCATTTTAAATGGGTTTGGTTTTTGAAGTGTGATCTCCTAATACCCTTTGAAAGCATTTACCTGTAGGTGAAAGGTCTTCAATTGCACCCTGCTACAGCTGCAGTAGGTTCCCATTGCAGATTGGCTTTAAACCCGTGATCTGCCTGTTTTGCTTTTTGCCCACTTGCCTTGATCCACTCCCAAAAAGCCAAATGTGCAAACCTGGCCGCCTCTGAGCAGTGCTGGGAGCAGAATACTGTAGGAGATCCAAACCATGAAAAAACTTCATGGATGGGGAGATAAAAGCTGAGAGGATAATGCTTCTGACAGGTCTGAATCACACGTGTGCATCTTCCCTTTCAACAGCTCTGTGTGTTTTGCTAGGGACAACGCTGTGAGGTTGGACTTTGGAATATCATGTCCAGTTCTGGACCCCTCAGTTCCAGAAGGACATAGAACTCCTTGAAAGAGCCCAGCACAGGGCCACAGAGATGATGATGGAGTGGAACATCTTCCTTATGAGGAGAGGCTGAGGGAGCTGGGCCTCTTTAGCCTGGAGGAGACTGAGGGGTGACCTCATTAATGTTGATAAATATGTAAAGGGTGAGAGTCAGGATGCTGGAGCCAGGCTTCTGTCAGTGATGGCAGCGATAGGACAAGGGGCAGCAGGTGCCAACTGGAGCAGAGGAAGTTCCATGGGAATGTCAGGAAGAACTTTGTCACTGTGAGGGTGATGGAACCCTGGGACAGGCNTAATGTTGATAAATATGTAAAGGGTGAGAGTCAGGATGCTGGAGCCAGGCTTCTGTCAGTGATGGCAGCGATAGGACAAGGGGCAGCAGGTGCCAACTGGAGCAGAGGAAGTTCCATGGGAATGTCAGGAAGAACTTTGTCACTGTGAGGGTGATGGAACCCTGGGACAGGCTGCCCAGAGAAGCTGGGGAGTCTTTTTCTCTGGAGCCATTCAAACCTGCCTGGATGCATTCCTGTGTGATTTAGTTTGGGTGACCCTGCTCTGACATGAAGGGGTGGGACTAGATGATCTTCTGAGGTCCCTTCCAACTCCTAACCTTCCGTGATTCTGTGAATGTTCTTGCTGCTTGGGAGCACTGAGATCAAACTCCTGCCCTTGCTGGAGCTTACAGTGCTCAGTTACTTCTCAGATTTTGCTGTCTCAGCAAGGACACTCAAGTCCTGGAGATGCCGATACGATCTCGTCCTTATGGATGAGCAGATCTGGATGGCTTTCAACATTTTTTGAGTCTTTGTCCAAGTGATCAGTGTCCTTTAGGCTTTTTAAATAAACAGCTGATTACACAGCTTCTCAGTGACAGCCGGAGCAATTCATTATGTGGAAAGCTGATGATGATGTGGGATTTATCAAGTGGGGTGTACCAGCTGGAAATGGGGGAGAGGCTGAACACCAAGTACCTGGCTGAGCTTTGGAAATCATTGTCAATCTTGGGTGATGATCACAGGTACAATATTTACAGCCATCTTGTGTGAGAATTATGCACAAAAGCCTGGGAGAACAGAAGTGGCTTACCTTCCTGACTGCATCCAGTATCTCCACATTGACTAAACTGATGCTACTCCCGTGGTTTTAGGCTTAAGCCTCAAAACCACATGTAGCTCGAAACAGTGCTGCTGCTTCATCTCTGTACTAATCACCATTGCGTGGGGTGCCTTGTTCATAGAACATTGCTGAGATGTGGGCCATGGTGAAACAAATGACCGATGTTACCCTGGTTCCTGCTAGCGATGCCTTGAAAGTCCGGACCAACATGGAGGTGCGTATGGAGTTTGTGAGGCAAGCTCTGCGCTACCTAGAACAAAGGTAAGTCCAACGCTCACGACAGCGTTGTTTATTAAGACAGAGTTCCCTAATAATAAGCCAGAATGATTTTTATAATGCAAACAAACCTTGTTAGCAAGGCAGTGACCTCTCACTGCTCACAGAAGTGTCTGTTGCCTCTGTTGTCTGTTCTGCGGGGCTTAGCAGCCACTTGAGTATAAAACTGATTTAGTTAAAACCTGTTCTCTTTAAAAAGCCTTGAATCCCTGGGGAGGCTATTTAGAAGACACAAGGACTTTTTTTTCCTTCTGTGTTGCTCTTAAATATTCTGTATCTGTTATAGTGCTGAGTGCAGATTGCTCTTGCTTGTGGAGAGAGATCTTTACTCTCTGTAGAAAAACTCCCCTTTTCTGCCCTTCCTTTCTGAGTGCCGACTGCTGCCAGGAACTGGTTCTGAGTGGAAGTGAGGATAGCCATGGGACAAGTCACAGAATCCCAGAATTACAAGGCTGGAAAAGACCTTGGATATAGAGTCCAATTGTACCCATCCTCTACTAACCCGTACCCCTGAGCACCTCGTCTGCATGTCTGTTAAATACACCCAGGGGGAGTGACTCCCCCCTCCTCCCTGGGCAGCCTGTCCCAGAGCCCGACAACCCTTTGGGGAAGGATCTTTCCCTAATGTCTGATCTGACCTTGCCTTGGCGCAGCTCAAGGCCATTCCCCTTCATCCTGTTGAGGTGCAATGAGCCGGGCTCTCATCATACCAAAAGGTTTTTGTAAAGCTTGAAGAGGCTGCTGCTGAGAGAGCTAGTCATTTCCAGACTCTGGAAAGCTGCCTCCTGGCAAGTTTCATGGGGGCCTGAGCTCCTCGACCAAGAAAATACTTGGAGATCACGAGCTATGGAACAGGCAGAGTGGCTGTAGAGAGTGAGCCCAACACTGACTCCCTGGATGGCCACATGACCTGTTCATATGGGGGTGTTGCAGCATCTCTTACCTAGTAGCAGACAATGTAATGCCAGTGGGCTGCTTCAGTGGTAGAAGGCAAGCCATAGCCAAGGTGTAGCACGCGGGCGTTTGTTACGGATACGGATTTGCCATCTGAGACACAGCACGCTGGGAAGAGGTGTTTTCTCCGCACGGCACAGCCTCTTGACCCTGACGGTTGGTTGCTGCATCTCATCACCACTTGTTGTCGCCCAAGGATGCCCTTGGCATGCCTGCCTGCCTGCATGGGGTGACCTCACGTGTCACAAGGACCTCCCATTTCCAGTTCAGCAGTGTGCCATGAGCCAGTCGCTCTTACCCTCATTTTCCAAACATCCACCTGGCTATGTTTTTGTGGTGCTGTTAACTGAAATCAGGAATCACTTCCATGTGTTTATCCCAACCCTCTTGTTTGTTTTTCTCTTTAAACCAAATGCATGGTGCTTTGCTCTTTCCTTCCCTGGCAGGAACTGGCTGGCACTGGGGTGCTTCTGTGCCTCTCAGCCCCTCTCACGTATGAGGAGGAGGTGTAACGCTGCTCACACCTGTCATCAAGCCCTGAGGAACGCATGCTTAACTTGGCTGTAGTGTTGGTTATGGGTGCTTGCTGATTTCAGTGTAGCCTTTCAGTTTTGCAGGCTGGTAAGACACTAGTTCGTGTGCTGCAGAGGAAAAGAAACCAACTGCGTGTAACTTCTTGCTGCTGCTTACAGAGGCGTTCCTTCAGTGGGCAGACTTCAAGAGTCCTCTTCCTAAGCACGAATTTTTGTTAAATTGACCTGCATTGGTGGAGTAATTTAGAAGGTCTTAATTCCCTTTTTCTATGTGATTTGTACCTTCCAATTCAAGTTGGACTCGATCCTTATGGATTCCTCCCAACTCAGGATGTTCTCTGATTCCTTCTGGGAAGTGCAGAAAGCTTCTATTCATCCGTAGGGCAGGGAGGCAACACAAATGTATCCGTGGTGTTTAACTCTTCTTTTGGGACAGGGTTGAGAGTTAAAGCAGCATTAGGATGCATTTTCTGTTGGTTAGGTAAAAAACTGGTTATGAGTTTTAACTTTTAGTACTAAGAGTATGAACCTACTAGTTACTTTTAGTACTAAGAGTAACTAACAACAGGAGCCTGCAGAGCAGCACACTGTGGCCTCCACCTGGTACTGCAGAATGCAAGGAGCTTCCTACATGGACAGAAGTGTTTTACCTCACTTTGTTGTAACAATACTGTTTGAACATCAGGTTGATTTGCTTTAAACTGATAATTCTGTTGGATCCAGAAGGCAGCAGGTGTTTGAAGCGAGTAGGGTGCAGTCTGCTCACGGTTGTTTTTGCTTGTGGTGTTTTTCAGTTACAAAAGCTACACCTTTGTGACCGTCTTCGGAAACTTGCACCAGGCTCAGCTGGGTGGCGTGCCGGGGACATACCAACTGGTCCGCAGCTTCCTGAACATCAAGCTTCCCGCGCCTGTCCCTGGGCTCCAGGTACATCCATTGCTTTTTTGTAAAAGAATAGGACAGATCTGCTCCAGCACAGCCAGGAAACTAGTGCAGCCGCCAGTGGGTTGGTTGGATGGGTGGGTGTTTTTTCTTCCGCTTAAGCTACTTTTAGGGGAGCAGGCTCTTATTCCTTCTCCAGGGTTTTTCAGTAGGAAAACAGAAGGTAGTAGACAGCTCAGAAGGCCAACTGTATCCTGGGCTGCATCAAAAGGAGCATGGCCAACAGGTGGTTGGAGGTGATTCTTCCCATCCACTCTTGTGAGACCCCACCTGGAGTACTTTGTCCAATTCCCAAAACATAAGAAGGACATGGAACTGTTGGAATGGATCCAAAGGAGGTCATGAAGATGACTGGAGAGCTGGAGCAACTCTCCTATGAAGACAGGCTGAGAGGGTTGGGCTTGTTCAGCCTGGGGAAGAGAAGGCTCTGGGGAGATCTTACAGTGGCCTTCCAGTACCTGAAGGGGCCTACAAGGAAGCTGGGGAGGGTCTTTTTAGAAGGGTGTGGAGTGATAGGACGAGGGGGAATGGTTTTAAATTGGAAGGGGGTAGATTTAGACAGGATATTAGGAAGAAATTCTTCACTATGCGGGTAGTGAGACCCTGGCACAGGTTGCCCAGGGGTGTGGTGGCTGCCCCCTCCCTGGAGGTGTTAAAGGCTGGGTTGGATGGGGCCTTGAGCAGTGTCATTTGGTGAGAGGTGTCCCTGCCCATGGCAGGGAGTTGAGGCTTGGTGATGTTTGAGGTCCCTTCCAGCCCAAAGCATTCTAAGATTCTGTGAAAATCTCTTTGAGTTCAGAGCTAGTCCTGAAGCACAGCAGTGCTCAGTAGTTAGTTATAAATGTCACAAGTTACAGTCTCTTCTGGTGGCCTCTTTAGAGGGCAGCATTCAAGTGTTAAAATACATTGTGATGCTTTAAAAAAGCAGGGACTTAATCTTCCTGCTCTGCTTTTTCTCTGGTTTTACACTTAGGCTAAGATGGTGACACCAGTTGTTGATGACTGAATATGAATTGTAGCCCAAGCTGTTTATTTAGGAATCTGAATAAATCCCTGCTTACCTGTGTGCAGCAGAGCACATAATTACCAGCTGAACAGGCAGGCTGGATTGAGAAATGAAAGTTAAAAGTGAAATGAAGTAATAAATTGTAGCTTTGGAGACCCCACAGCAGCGCCTGGCAGCCTTCCTCTTACCTGCAGAGATCTGTGATTAGTGTGCTGTCTTTCTGTGTCGGTACCAGTGTTTTTAATACCTGTGTGGTTAAATCCAAACCCACCTCCTGGGCAGGGAGGATTTCTCTGTGGTAGATCTGGGATTGTCCAAAGTGAAACCTGGGCAAGCAGAGGAGCTTTCCATCCTTCGCTCCCAGGAACGTACAGGACTTATACCTCATGACCTCTGGTATGCAAACAGAGGTGGGTTTTTTACCAGCATCAGTGTGTGGGTGTAAGGGCAGAAATAACAAGTGAGGCAAATGATAAGGAAAATTAATTTAAATAACCTGCTTTATTAATAAAAGTAATTGTTTGTTACTTGGTCTTCAGGATGGTGAGGTGGAAGGTCATCCTGTCTGGGCACTGATTTACTACTGCATGCGCTGCGGGGATCTGACTGCAGCCATGCACGTGGTGAAACGGGCGCAACACCAGCTGGGAGAGTTCAAAACCTGGTTCCAGGAGTACATGCACAGTAAAGATAAAAGGTAATGGGGAGCTGGGTAGGATTGTTGAGGGCTGGGAAGTGCTGAGGAGCAGTGAGATGATCGGGGAGGGTGTGTTAGAAGTGTAAGAAGCTCTGATCTCTTCTGGTGGTGCTGGCTGCCTGATGTGTTTGTGTTACCTACCTAAATCGTGTGTAGGAAGTTTGCATATTCTAATTTGTGGCTTTGAAGTCTAGAAATCTCCATAGAGAGAGCAGTTTAAAAATATGTAAAAATTTACATTTCAAAAATAATAGTGGTGTAGCTTTGCTCTTTTTCCAGAGGATCTGCCCCACCTAACAGTCGGATACTGCATACAATAGATCAGATTTAGTCTGCTCTCACGAGTCCTGTGTACCTTTGTTCCCACGTTGCTTACTTCAGTCAGATTTCCTTTGGTGGATGCTTTTTCCTACACCTCTTTCCATAAGACCGCCACAGAATAAATGCAAGGAGTGTTTGCTGGAGAACTTAGAGCCATTCACCTATTCTTACTGTCCTCCTACTCTTCCTTGTGCTTATTCCTCTCTTCCAGTTTTTGCCATCTGCTGCTGGACAGAGGCTGCTGGCCACACTACTGGTGTGGTTGCAAGGGGTTGAGTTAGCGTTCAGAGCACACCTTGCAATGCACTGCCGTGGTGGTTTAGGTTAGGTTTAGGTTTTATCTTCCTGCTTGTGCTGAATCTCAAAGCAAGCACAGGGTGGCTCTTGCACTGTAGTTGTGCACCACCGCACCACCCTTCAGGGGAATGGCACCGTCTTATGCTACTGGCTGAAACTTGGGGAACTGGAGGTAAGTGCCAGGACAGGAACCATAATATCCTACCTCAACCTGTGATGGTTTTGTACCCCTCAAAAAACCCAAAAAAACAAAGGGGGGGTGGAATTAAACAGTGCCATTTAGGGAGTAGTGTACACCATGTTATTCCACCATAAATTAACCTGGTTTGTAGAGAGTATCTAGGAGGGCTCATTATAAGACGATCGTTCCAGAAGCCTTAGTGAGGGTGCTGTCATTGTTCTCATTACAGATGCTTTAATGAGATACAGTACAATTGATTGCTTTTGGTTGTGTTGCAGCCCGGGGAAGGTACCTGCCTACAGATTTCACAGGCCATGGCTTAGCCTAGGAGAACTCTCAATTGATTCAGTTCTGTAAAATTCTCAGCAACAGCATAGATTGACAAAGAACACTATGACAGTATTTAAATGACAAGGATGAAAGTGTCTCTCCTAAAAGGCTTTGTGTAACACCGACCTGCTCACTTGCTAGTTACAAACCAGAGAGTTCCACAGACTTCTTGAGCTGAAATGAGACAAAAATAGCCCATGTATTGCCATACGAATGCACCCTAAAGAGACTCTCATCTGATTTTATTTGCAATTACTTTCCTCCCCCCACCGCCCTGCTATGGGTATTTGAAGATGGTCCTCTGTAATTCAAATATGCCTTTGCAAAGCTTTTACCTATAGGTGTAAAGAGGAAGCACAAGAAACACCCGCTGGCGCGTACTGTCACGACGCCTTTGCTGTGAATACACACGTATTTACAGCGCTTTGTACCCCCTGTCTGGGTTTCCTCATACAGGGAAAAATGGGATTTGGGGCTTTTCTTTCAGTCTTGTTTTGGTTTTGCCCTAGGCTGTCTCCTGCCACCGAAAACAAACTGCGCCTTCATTACAGACGCGCTCTGAGAAATAACACCGACCCCTACAAAAGGGCAGTGTATTGTATTATCGGCCGCTGTGACATCACAGATAACCAGAGCGAAGTTGCTGACAAAACAGAGGATTATCTTTGGCTAAAAGTAAGTGTGGTGGGGGGGTTGGTCTGGGTTTTCTTTAGTGTGTTTTGGTTTGTTTTTTACAAAAACCAGATCGAAACAATACTGCACTTCACTGTGCTCTGGTAACTTTCATACTTCATCTGATGTGTTGCATCTGTGTGACTTCGACCTTGTGGATAGCAAAGGGCTGGCAACCAGAGTCCCAGGGATTCTCCATGACCCTCTGTACTGCCAGGTGTTTGTTTGGGGACACTTCTTTTGAAGTGTCAGGTTCTTCATTTGATGCTGATCTTTTTCAGCTTGCTACAGCAAGGTGCCTTTGAACTTTCCTTTCTGGATGGCTTATGGCTGAAATGTCAGTGTCAGTTGGCAGAAGATGATGCTGCCAAAGTAGTCCAGAGCCCCCTTACAGCTTTGGTGGGGGCATGATAGATGCTGGTCAGTACCTGTCTGTCAGAAAGAGGTGGTAGGATGATGCATTTGTTGAAACAGCATAATAATGATATTCAGAGTCCCATCATTGGAGTTGGATGGTGTGGACAGATACAAAAGAAACCCTGGGTTACATCATGGACTTCTGCTGTTTGAGATCTTTGCTTCCCAGCAATGGATGGGCTTGATGTTGTGACTAGACATAGTTTCTGGCCAGTTGGTCAAATCTTAGAAGGTGCTCTGGAGGGAACAGTTGTCTCCTGAGTTCTTTCCCTGCGCAAGGTAGAGTTGAAATCTGTGCTGCTTCTTTTTTGATGCATTTTTTAGCTGAACCAAGTTTGTTTTGATGATGATGGCTCAAGTTCTCCACAAGACCGCCTAACGTTATCCCAGTTCCAGAAGCAGCTGCTAGAAGACTATGGTAAGAAACCACAGAGACTTGTTACTTGGGGCTCAGCTTTTCTGCTTAGGGCGCTTTCCTGTTGCTATTACACAAGCTCCACGTGAAATCCTCCAGCTCCAAGGTACGGGCATCTCTACGGTGTTACCGGACAGCCCGCTTCCCTAGAGTGAAGGCAGACTCAGTAAGATGTGTGTTCCCAGCAATCTAGAGAGTAAATATTCACCTGGGAACAGTGGTGCTGCTACTTGTGCTTTATCCATACTAAATTAGGGATTGCTCTCTCACTCCATAAATATGCTATGGTCTTTTAGCAGAATTTCCAGAACAGAAGAGCAATTGTTACCTAATGCAGACATGTATTCCCAAGGTTTTTTCTCCATGAGCATCTGTTGTTCATAATTTCCCTTAAATTACTGTTGCTAGTAACTTTCTGGGGACCCAAATCACAGTTCTTTCTGCTTCAGAAAATTTTAGGAACATATTCAGCCTGAGAGCGTACCTTTACCTGTAATCATCTTCCGGTCAGTCTAAATTTGGTCGCTTGGACTGGCCAAAACACAGAATGTAATTTCCACAGACATCTGGTTTGTAGCATTGCTCACACCCAGGTAAAAGTGTGGAAAAGAAATGTCATAAGCTGCTGGTGGTGTCACCAAGCAGGAAAATCCAGGCTTTAAATGCTGTTTGCACCACTTGGCCTAAGTGTAAATGAAGCCAAGAAGTTGTGGTCTTCAAAGACTATTGCAGTCTGTCAGAGCTGATGGTTCCCTCTCTGGAAAGAACCAAGGAACCTCTTTTGAGCAGCTTCTTACTCTCTTTTGCTTCCTGAAAACATCTTTGTGCTGGGGCCTTTCGTGATGTATTTGCAGAGAAACAGTTACAGACAAGCCACTGACGCTGTGTCTTAAGTATTCCATTTTATCTGGGAGGTTTATTGCTGTTGGCAGTGATTAGAACAACAGTAATGAACTGTGACAGGAAGATCTCCGGTTGCAAAATCACTTTTGCTTACACTGTGTGCTGTGTTGTTTTGTTTTCTGTTTTGGTTTGGTTTTTTTAGGTGAATCCCATTTTGCAGTGAACCAGCAGCCTTTCCTCTACTTCCAAGTATTGTTCTTGACAGCACAGTTTGAAGCTGCGATTGCTTTCCTCTTCCGGACTGAGCGCTTGCGCTGTCACGCTGTTCATGTTGCCTTGGTTCTGTTTGAGTTAAAAATGCTCCTGAAATCATCTGGGCAGAGTGCGCAGCTATGTAAGTCCTGCTCATTTCCTTTGCAGTAAAGGTTTCCGAGTCCTGTAGATGCTGTGTAGTTGATAAAAGAAGCAGCATTTAGCCAAGTTAATTGTTTTAGCTGCATTAGAGCTCTGGATCATGGCTCTGCCTGATTGGAGTTGAAGATCAGAGCGCCGTTTCCTGGCGTTCAATGTGCTGATAGCGCTGTTCCTGCTGTTGCAGTGAGCCACGAAGCTGGGGACCCTCCTGGCGTCAGGCGTCTCAACTTTGCGCGGCTTTTGATGCTTTACACGCGGAAGTTTGAATCCACCGATCCAAGGGAAGCTCTGCAGTACTTCTACTTCCTCAGGTAGGAGCTAACATCTAGATTTTTCTCCTGGTTATTACTGCTCAACTGTTCCTTTGGGGTAAACAAGAGTACCACCTTCTTTCCCTTTCTTTTGCAGGAATGAGAAGGACAGCCAAGGAGAGAATATGTTTCTACGTTGCGTTGGTGAACTAGTAATTGAAAGCAGAGAGGTAGGCTTGGCCCCAGATTGTCTTCCTTGCTTAAACCGAAGTTGAGGGTTGGACTTGATGATCTCTTGAGGTCCCTTCCAACACCTACAACTCTGTGAAAGTTAACTTCTTCATTATAATCCTTATTAGGCAGGAAAGTCTCACAGAGTTTACTCTTTCTGCCTGATGCAGACCTGGATGACAGGAGATCTGACAATGACCCAATGTTTAAGACCCTTAATCACATCTTTTCCCTTACTATTTATATACAAATAGCTTTGACATCAATCCCTGTTTTTAATTTATCCAGGACTGTGTCTTTGTACTGAGTAAATATGTTGTGAAATACGTGGAACTCATCTCTCTGGTTTTGTTTCCTTTTTTCTTGCTTTACATCTGCATGGATATAGTTTGATATGATTCTTGGAAAGCTGGAAAACGATGGTAGTAGGAAGGTGAGTTGACAATTTATGTTTATTTTACATAAAAACTACCAACTACGTGTGCATTCCAAACCAGTTGTAAGGCTGTCTGGCTTTGTTTTTCACTAACCAAATTGTTACTGGGTTTGAATACAGAATAATCTATGACCTGCCTTAACAGGAGGCAGGGACCACAGGGCAAATCGCATCCCTGTGGACAGCCGATGTAACTGAGAAACAAATGGCATCAGGTAACATAGGCCTCAGAGGAGAAATGTGTTGCAGCCCATTAAAAATGCTTGTAACTGAGGCAGCAAGGAGCTAACAGACTGACTTCTTCGTCCTCTCCGTATAGGTGAGGGTAAGTATTGGATCAAAGATCAGCTGGTTTTGCTTGTGATGGATCTTACTTCTGCTGTAAAGGCAGTAATTTCAACATAAAATGTCAGATTCTGCAGTCAGAAGATAAAAGGAAACCTTACGATTCTACCTGAAGATAGGAGGGTGCATGAAAATGATTACAATTTTAGATAATCAATGAAGCTTTTCAGCAGTTGCTGCAGCAACTTTGGAACCTTTCTATGTAAAGAAGACTCCAGGGTCGTTTAAATCTTAATTTTAAGACTATGGCTCATGCTGCAATCGTTGCTACTGTCAGGAAAAAAAAGGGGGGGAGCTATTTCTGGCAGGATTTTTGATGTTGTTCTGTTACTCTAAAAGCATTGAGATTGTATGTGTGAGAGTAAGGCAACTTGGTCATATTTACAAATATTTCCATGGTTCTCTGTAAGTTACATAGGTTTTAGATTATGCTGTTAGTGGGGAATTCTGTTTTCTTGCCTTAGCTTCTTTCAAATGTGACTGTATTCTTCCATGTCTTTGCTGTGAAGCCACCAATCCTAGTTTAAAAACTCTTCTAGGTGATGTAGTGTTACTGTTAAAATCCCTTCCAGATACCCTGGACTCTTCCCTTGTCTTACTTGTGTTAATTGCTTTGTTTCAAATCCTCGTGGCGCTTTCTGCTGTCAGTGTAAGGTCTCACTTGTAGCCTGCCATGCCACTGTTGGCACACAGCACCCTCAGAGACAGTGGTTGCCTGTGTTTTCCTCTCCTCTGTAACGCATCATCAGCAGATAAAAATAATCCAGGTTTTGACCTGTCATCTGGGTCACTTTGAGTGCCTTAGAAACCTCAGGGGTCTCGATGCTCACTGTGTTTTAGGAAAAAGCCTCTCTCATGAGAGCTCTTTTGGATTTTATCCTGTCTCTGTTCCACTTCGCTGTGGAAATGTGGCCATCCTACTCATCATCCACCATGTAAAATACTCATTGACAGAATATTCAGTTCTTCAGCGTTCTCATTTCTTCTTCTCTCCTGTCATTTTTGTCTTGTCTCTTTAGCCTGGAGTGATAGACAAGTTTACAAGTGATACAAAGCCCATTATTAACAAAGTGGCTTCCGCAGCGGAAAATAAAGGATTGTTTGAAGAAGCTGCAAAGCTCTATGATCTCGCCAAGGTAACCATCCTGTGTGCTGCCTCAGATACGTACTTGCCTCATCCTTTTTTTTTCTTTCCAAGCGTTCTCCCTGTGATTAGGAGGTTAAATTTCATCTTGGCCATCAAATTGCCCTTATTTGAGCAAATTATTTCTGCTGCTGATTCGAGGCATCTTGGTTCTTGATCAATGTTGTCTTTTGAAGAAGAGATCGCCCCACACATGATTTCATTCTATCTGAAGTTATTTACCTGGAGTGAGCTCTGCCAGTTTCATAGATGTTGAATTGAAGTCTAATTGTGCGTGCTCATTTCCTTTTGAAATATATTTGAAATAAAAGTGGGTACAACCATAGCTGCTGTTTTAGATGAAAATTAGGGGGAAATGCTTTTTTCTTTTTTCACATGAGCCAGCAGCATTATGTTGCTTATAGCTAATGTGATCTTGACTCTTTGTGGGAGGGAGGCCTTCCTGTTTTTCCCATGAGATTAAAACACCAAGTCCCATCGTGCTACTTTTATTTGTGCATTAACTTCAACACCAACAGAACCCTGACAAAGTTCTAGAACTGATGAACAAGCTCCTCAGTCCCGTTGTTCCCCAGATGGGCACTCCCCAGTCAAACAAGGAGCGGTTGAAGAACATGGCCCATTCCATTGCTGAGAGGTAAGAGATTCACATGGGACGGGGTTTGTTAGCAGCTGGAAGTTAGGAATCCTAGAACGGTCTGGGTTGGAAGGGACCCCAAGGATCAGACAGTTCCAACCCCCCAGGAATAACCTGCTTCTTCCTCAGGGTTGTAATTACAAAATGGCTTTGGGGATTTTAAAGCTGTTGCCTTCTGGTGCAGCGGCTGCTGTGGGCAAGTCAGTATTTTTGTGAGAACGAAACGTGGGCACCTGTGAGGCATCTGGATGCTTTTCCTCAACCCTTCTGGTGGGGAGGGAAGAGAAACCAACCAGGCACGCCTGGCACTCAGAAATTGAGAAGACGAGTAGGGAAATGTATTGATTTCGGTCAGAGGCCTCTGCCTTTCTTCTGATGAGTGGCATTTGCCGGTCACTCCGTGGGTCGGCCTTGCCTCCATTTAGGCTGCAGGCCGTATTGACATAACAAGAGACTCGTTTGGTAGCAGAGAGAATTAAAGCTGTGGTTTGAGCTTCACTAGAGGCCATGATGGGCTTTGTTTTGCTCCTTGCTTTGATCTGTACGAGCGTGCTGAATACGGCTGTTTGATAACACTGCTTTGGCTGCAAACCTTCACAACTGCAAAGCCAGGAGGCTCATCCTCTTGCCAAATAAATGTGACACAGGGCTTTCTTGTGCCGGTGTGTGGCCTTGTGAGGGTTTTGGATGAGGGAAGACACTCAGCAGAAGCAGCCCAGAGGCTATCTGCCTTCCTTCTCCTCCGCAGCACCACTACTCTCGCTGTTACCTACCCTCATCTCCTCACAGGTGTAGCTAGAGAGAGCGTGCAGAAGTGTCTCATCCAGTTTTAGGTCTTTAATTTCTTGCTGGAGAGTCGTCCCACTGTAAAGCAGCACATTAAACACACGTGTGTAACGCTCACTCTGCCAGTCCCTCTCTTCGTCATGAATATGGGAAGTGCAGACTTAAAAGGAAACAGTGGGTTTGATGGAAAACAAGTGAATAAAAGTATTTTAAGGCCACAACCTGTGGCAATTCTGCTTCCTGGTTAAGGAAGACTTAAGCTGTCCCTTGTTTGATGCCTTCTGTCCTTGTGCTCGGTGTCTCCACCTCCAAGAACTGCCAGAGCACATGTATAAATAGATGCTGTTCTACACAATAAAACTGTAAACTAATTTCTTTCAGGTACAAAGCGCAGGGAATAAGTGCAAAGAAATCCATTGACTCCACGTTCTACCTTCTGCTAGACTTAATCACGTTTTTTGATGAATATCATGCTGGTCACATTGACAGAGCTTTTGATGTAAGTTCCAAGAGTTCTGTTTGAAGTGCGGCTTTTCTAATGCCCTCGAAAGCTCGGAATGTCTCACATAGCATCACTTAAAATAAATTCTATTTAATGACTTGGAAGGTGCTGCAATGCTACTGGAATTTGAAAAACATGTTTCTTCCCTGTTGCTTGATAATTGGGAAGATCTTGCTGGAGCTATTTTGTAGGCATGGAACTAGCTATTCCTGGTCCTCAATCAAGTGAGGAGATAAACCAACAGATAGCAGTGAAATTATTTCTCTTGAACAGAATCCGGGAGCATTGCATTCACCCTTCAAAAATACCCTTGATTAGTATATGGTAGGTGGGATGCTGATTGTTTACCCTGATCCCTGCTTTTCTTTTTGAAGATTATTGAACACCTAAAGCTTGTACCTCTCAGCCAGGACTGCGTAGAGGAGAGAGTCGCTGCCTTCCGGAATTTCAGCGATGAAGTAAGTAATGCCTCTTGGCTTTAGCTTCCAAAAGCCTTTTGCTTTGTTAAAAGTATCTTCAAGCCTTGTCATCTCATCATTCTTCCTCCTAAACAGGGAACTCGGGTGGAATTTTTTTTCATTCATACAAGTGGACTCTTGGCTTGTGGGGTTGGGTTTTTTCTCCTCTGTGCCACTCTTCAGAGCGCTGGAATTCCCTGCCCAGAAATCCTGCCTGCATTTTGCAGAAGGCACCTGCAGATCTCAATCTCTCTGACCCGAGCGAGTTTCATTCGAGAATTTGGGATTCTGAAAACTTTGAGCTGCACTGCTTAGTTCTTCCTGATGGTCACTGGGTATTTGTAGGGTCTGGTGTTTCCTTCCCTCCACATCAGAGGAACTCCTGTATTTGAGTGTTAGCAGATGAAGCATAAAGAAACACTACTACTGCTCTTGAAGGGCTGTACCTGGAGGGTGATGCTTCTCTCTTAGTCAGTGCTTGGGTGTATTTGCATGCTTTGGAGTGTAGTGGGGCACTATGGGGTTTATCCTGACTGTTGCTATCAACCGTGAACGTGTGTGTGTCTCAAAACTCTGGGCGTGGTGTTCTGCCAGGTGGTGCAGTCACAGCAGGGTAGCTGTCAATGTTGGATTGTCACAGGAGGAAATACCAACCGTTTTTACTGTCACTTCGTTCTCTGACACCGTATAGCAAGGGTATTGATTCTGTCAGCCTGCTCTTCACTGCAGTCTCTTTTCCTCCCCTTCTTTATGCAGATCAGGCACAACTTATCCGAGGTCCTGCTTGCCACCATGAATATTTTATTCACCCAGTATAAGAGGATCAAAGGCACTAGCCCAGCCACTCCCGCCAGACCCCAGCGGGTAATGGAAGACAGAGACTCGGTAAGAGGATAATCTTCCCTGACAAGTTTGCCTACTTCGTTCTTCCCCTGATTTCAAGGGATTGAGCTTTAAGTGGCTGTGAATCTCTGATGGACTTTGCTTTTAACTAGCTGGCTTGCTCAGTTACTTAGTACTGAGGCTAGTCTCTCCTAACTTCAGCTTTGGGTAAAGAAAGGATATTGCTCTGGGTGGCATCAAGCTAATTGAGATATATTACACTTCTGCCTCCTGGCAAGAGAAAGCAAGCGTTTGGTTTGCTTCTTGGTGGGATGGTAACTAGCGAACAGATGGGGACAGTGCAGTGTCTCTTGGGTGGTTGGTGCTGCCACATTGGCAACTGAGCTTTCCAAAAACCCCATTTCCTCTCTTTTCATCTGAGGTAGCGCCCTGTCTGTGCAAAACTGGTCAACAGAAGCAATGCCTTCCCTGACTCCTTTCCTTGGCTCATGTCCATGGTGACATGGGCTGATGTTTTCAAAGCGTCCTCAGGCAACGCACCAAGAGGCTCGAATGCATTCACATGGTGGACAGCTGTAGCATTGTTCGCCTGTGCTGCCTCTGCCGCAGAGCTGGCTGCTTCTATGCCCAGTCATGCCTGGTTTAAATGGCTGACACTTCATCTGTAAGTTGTAATATTGGTAGTAAAAGGCTTAGTAGTGGTTTTAAACTGCATTGGAAAATGAAAGGTTTAAGTCTTTTGTCTGTGGGGTATGGTCTGTGTGTGAGCTCACTGTGTGTGAGCTCACAGCACCACTGTGTTGGGAGAAGGACACGTGCTGCTTGGGATTCTCCTGCCTTAAATCCTGTGTGTGTGACACAGTCCCAGGCTAGCACAGTCTGCTACCCACTCGATGTGGTCACAAGGTTGGTGCTGAGGAAACAGCCCTCACTCCTCACATTCTGAGTGAGATGTTTGGTTTGGATTTGGGATTTCAGTCCTGTGCTTTACATGCTTACCATCCCCAGAGGGGCATCACGCTGCCGGATGTCATCTCAGTGTGAACACCGTGACCTGCTGAAGCTTGTTGGGCTGACTGACAATGGGTTCAGCATCTTTGCTGGTGTGAGTTTGTATGGAGGTAACCTGCCGTGGCACTGTATTGTATCAGCGTGAGTGTGTTTCCTAAACACACTGTGCTCTCTGGTACTGTTACCGTGGTGGAGATCAGCTCATACCTTGCTGGAAACCCTTAGAAGCTGTCTTCTTTCCAGGTTTCAAATTGTGCCTACCCAAGCTCCACACCTTGCAGCAGGATCTCAGGGCAGCAGGGTGTCCATGGTGCTGGAGATGCAGTTGTGGAACTCTCTGCAATGTGCAATAGAAGCTGCAGTTACGGATCGGGGGGCAGGAGTGCCTGCTGTCCCTGAACTAGGGGCGGTGGGAGAGGAGAGCTGTGACTCTGACTTCAGCAGGAGGCCTGAATCTCCCAAGAGAGGATTAGCAAGAGAGGAAATAAAATTACATCCCTGTAGCTCCTGTCTGCCTAAAGATTTGCACGTGCAGAAAGCTGCGGGGCATGAGCATGTGGAAACTAGGGTAAGGATAGCTTCAGCCTCTGCTCCCCTTTTTCTCTTACCGTGAAGAATTTCCTCCACAGCTGTGGGAGCAGGGGATCTGGATCGTTCCAGTTTCCCAGTCTGGGAAGCTACTTAGGGGATGTTAGCAGTGGGAAGAAATGAGGGCATCCCGAATGAGGGGAAAGAGCTGGTTCTTCAGCAAAATCTCCCTGTTCACCTGAACAGAGCCAGCAGCTGTGAACTTCTGCAGGCTGTGTTCAGCAGGAATTGTTCTTTCAAACAGGCAAGCTTCTCCTTTTTCCACAGGGAAGCAAGTTTTAGGGGAAATTGGTCTCTTACAGAAGCTCTAACAATCTCGGCTCATTGCCCAGTAGACAGTGCAAGTGAGAAGTGACCTCTCCTTGACTAGATCCTTGAAATCCTTGGCTTTTCTCCAGACCTGCTAGAGCAGACAGATTCAGATCCCTCTGTTCATCAGAAGGATTTGAAAACATGAGACAGTGGCTGTTCATTCTGTGTTGGAGTCCCGTGGAGCAGTCTCACTGTGGCTCTTGAATTTGCCCTGGGTGCTGAGCGCTGGCACCCGCTGACTGCCCTGAGTTGGGATCCTACCATCGTGGGTGAGGAGTAGGGTGGGCTTGGCCCATGCAGTTCCAGCTTTGGCAGCAAGGTTTTCACTGTATCTACATTAATTAGTCTTGGGAACGAGGGAGCAAAGTCCCGTCCCACACGGCCTGATCCATTTTGTCAGATTTTAGGCAGAGATTGCAGCAAGCCATGCCGGAAACCGTGGCTGCGGTAACTGCCCTGACCCAGATGCCATGAGGACACGCCGAGCAATGTCATACGTTCCCTGCCCCGATCCAGGGTGGTGAACTCTCTGGAGCAGCCCAAGGGCATTATCTTGGCAGCGGAATTAGGTCAGGAAAGGAATGGAATTCTTATTTATTTATTTGTAGTCTTATTTTAAGTCGCAAGTGACTCTACATTCCCTCAGTAATTACAGCCGGTAGAACATTTAGAGCTCCAGGCCGCTTTTAACCTCTGCAAACCTCTGGTCGTTCTTCCCAGGTATTGCAACCAGTCGTGGTGTTTTGGTTTGTAGAAATAGTCCAGCCCTGGTATCACCGCTGCTGGAAAGGTGACAGTAGCAGTAACTTGCCCTGCTCCTCAGTAATTCATATTTTTCCTTCAGTCACAGTGAGACGTTTTTGCCCGTTAACGCTTTAAGTGTAAAGAATCAGGTGTCTCAAAGTGCCTTTTTCATCTGCTGCCTGTTTTGACCTCCGCTGAAAGCCAGCAGGTCAGCTGGAATCACACAATCTCGCAGCACAGCCGGGTGGGAAGCAGGCCAGAAGAAGGGCTGACCCTGCCTGGAGCCGAACGAGTTGTCTCGCGGATGCCTTGTTAAGGAGCCGACACATTGGTGTTAACTTCCAGCTAGGAATGCTGTCCCCAAGCTTCTAGCAATTGGGTCAGGCTGTTTTGCTGCTTACTCCTGAGACATGGTGATGTTGATGTGCCATGCTGCCTTCTGGTGTTCCTTGGCTTATTCCCAAATTCCTTTAGCTGTTACGGAGCTGTCGGGTGCATCAGGAGAGGGTTGGGTTAGTTTAGGCACTGGGCTTTGTCTACCTGCTTTCGCTGTGTGGGGTAACAAAGAGCCTTTAAAGATGTTAGCATGTTGTAGGTGATGTCAGAGACCTGTGGGTGTGTTGCACCCCAGTTTGGTTCTGGTGCTTCTGCTCTGCAGATGCTACTGCTGCATTTCAGCAGGGTTGGCTTTATCGCTTGCAAGGTCAGAGAGAATCCTGCTGCCCAGAGAAAATCCGTTTCACATGGAGATCGCCAGATCGCTGCGCCACAGCAACGCCCCACGTCAAAAATGGTTTTAAATAAATGAGATGATTTGGGGTTTGAGCAAAAGGGGGAGTCGATACTTGTTTAACAGTGGGGAAAGGAAATAATTTGGTTTAACACAGGGGTACCTTATCCAGAGAGCAGCTCCAAGAAATAGTCTTTAAGGTGCCTCTAACTCCTTTCTTTGCACATTCTGCGATGCTAAAGTAACTGTACTTTATATTTTTCTTTTTCTTCTGTTTGTTTTATTTTTTTCTCCTTTAGCAACTCCGCTCCCAAGCTCGTGCTCTGATAACGTTTGCTGGAATGATCCCGTACAGAACGTCAGGAGACACCAATGCAAGACTGGTGCAAATGGAGGTCCTTATGAATTAGCACAGAAGCTTTTTTGCTCAGGGTTGAGGCAACCTGTGTGCGTCCTTAGTGTGTTCAGAGAGTGGGACCAGTATTGTTTTGTATTCTGTATTTTTGTTGGCTGGAAATAAATTTCTTTGATTTCTCTTTGATTTTTTGACATTTTCATTTTCACCAGTTTTTGGTTGTTTTTTTCTCTGTGTGTGTGTGCTTTTATGTTTTTATTAATTTTATTTTAAATTGGTTTATATTTAGGAAATCATTCTTAGCAAGGTCATGGGCCGTGCAGAGAGAGGAGTCGCTGTTCTGTCAGAGGGAGGTGAGCATGCAGTGTTATAGCGGAAGAGAAAGCAAAGAAACCTTTGATTTAATGCTCACTGGACACTTGGATGTTTTAGGGCTGCTCACTTTCTTTCCTGAATTCATGTTAAATGTTGGAAGTCTCTTTGCGCTGCCCCACACACGTGACACTCCGCTGTCTGTCCATCCCATTGTCCTGTGTGGAGCATGTGTTTACACAGCGCGGATGAGCTCTGTGTTGCAGTGGAGTCTCCTTTGCACTTAATGAGGTTTAAACTCTGCGCATCCTAGAGTTCTGCTGAGGCTTTTGCAGGAGAAGCTGCTGGGGATTGAAAACAGGTATATTTTGATAGGAGAGGCTATTTTTTGGGATTAACACGGGGGTTTCTAGCTGGTTTGGAATGAGGCCATCTCGAGTTCACTGGGAGAAGCAGGAAGTGTGGATGCGCTGGGTGTGGGTGGATGTTGCTGTTGGTTTACTGGGAAAACCTGAGGGGCATTAAAACGTCCTGAGCCTAAGATTAAATCAGTTCAAAAGCCCCAGAAGTATGGTATCCTGTGAGATGGGAGGAATGTTGGTGGTTACAAGCAAAGGGAGAGCTCATGAAGCCGCCCAACGCCGCCATTAGCAAACCATCTCCTGGGGTTGTGGCCCTGGCCAAGATGAATTCAGCTGAGGCTGACAGACCTGGATGCACAGCATGCAAGTAATGGGCAGTGGGTGAGTTATTGGGGGCACAGTCCTGATTCCCTACCACAGTGTTAACAGGTGAGTGTGGGAAGCTGCTTTTTAAGAAGTTATTACCAGTTCTGGGGTATCCCTGTGGGAAAATGCTGCTTGTTGTGTCTCCGTTGAACACTCAGCTGCTCCTGAGGGTACTGAGAAGTAGGAGGCAGAGCCAGGGCATCCTGCAGCTGGCCCCAGCTGGAGTGGGATTGCCCCATGCACGGTCCTGCAGGACATGCCCAGCTCCAGTGTTCTTCCTGCTGGCACTTGTCCCCCATCCCAGAGTTCCTCCTGCCACCAAACCCACTCACGTACGGAGGCTGGCAAGTCTCTGCCTGTCCTCAGGCATCCGCTGACCGTCTGTTGGCAGCAGGGGCATGAAGGCCACTTTCCTGCCATGCTTCCCTCTGCATCCCTCGCGCAGGGACATTGGTCCTCAGGGGCTCAGCTCTTGTGCTGCTGTTTGCAGGACCTGATTCTCCTGTCTCTTGCCTGTCCCCACTCAGCCAAGCAGCCATGCTGCCTCACTGGTGTGTTTCTGATGCCAAACATCAAACGAGTTGCCCTCTTTCCTGCCTGCCCTCTGAGGTTGGCTACAGCAGATGCTTCCCAGCACTCCTCAGTTAAGCTCCTCTAAGTTAAGCAGAAACCGAATTATTTTATGCTTAGGAAAGCCAGGATGGTCCTTCTGTGGTGCAGGGACGGAGGCAGCAAATGCCAGGGAGTGAGAGCCCTGGGAAGGTAAAGCCCACCCCGGTCCAGACAAGGTGTGAGACATTGTGGGTGTAACAGGAGATGCTGCGGATAGTTGGAAATAAATATTTGTCATGTGATATTTCCGTGTGACTACTTCTTGCTCCCATGCAGGTTGTGAAGGCTGCAGCTCATCTGTGTTCCCAAGAGTGGCGGGTTCCAGCTCTGTGCTTAGACCCGGCTTTGGCAAACCTGGCTTTCCTCTGCCTGATCGTAAGAGCTTTGCTGCCTGGAAGTAGATGCTGATTGCTGTGCTGGTGCAGTGCTGGAGAAGGCAGCCCTGGTGTGTTCCAGATACTGCTGTTTTTTCTCCATCCCATGTTCATTCTGCTCCCTGAGGGCCAGATCTGTGCTCCTTCGGGAGGGGAGCTCATTAACCCTTCGTACCTGGTGTTTGTTAACCTGCTGCACCGTTGTCATGTGCCATCTTAGCCGTGGTTTTCAGACTGCTTCACCTGCTAGAAGGGCTTTTGGGGCTGAATGCTTACGTTGTGTTTGGGACCACCTGCTCAAAGGAGGCATCGTTACAACAGGGAGTAACGCCTGCTTCTACAGCATGCTGCTAAGGGTGCAGCAACAACTACCTTGGTCTTAATCCTGCATGAAGAGCTTGGGTCTGCTTGGATAGCCCTGGGTCAGAGCTTGGTCAAGCTTGGGTCTGCTTGGACAGCCCTGGCTTGGATCTTGGTTGAGCTTGGGTGTGCTCAGACAGCCCCGCATGGCTCCGATTGAGAAGCGTGGTGACGCGCAGCAGCCTCTGAGTGAGGTGGGGGTTGGCCAGGCACGGTTTGCAGCAGAGTCTGGTTGTTCATTGGAGCTGGGTATATTCTTGGCACAGACTAACAAACCTCCTCTAAGTTAGTTCCTGAGCAGCAAGCACAGATGAAGGCTGTAGGTTACCCTGAGGATAATTCCATCTGCTTTTTTCCTACTGTGGGAATAATAGTCAGGAATACAGATCCTTGAGGTAGGTGAGATGCCCCCAAAGGTTGGCCCAGCTATCCTGGTCTGTTTTCCACGGCTTGCATGGTTCACGCAGCATCCCTGAGCAGCTCCAAATGCCTTGTCTTTCACACATCCTCCAGATGAGTCCCGAGTTGATGTGGTCTGGATTTACGGGGGAAATACTCCTCATAACCTCCTGCCCTGCGTTACCCCTCCTGTAGTGGGAAAAACAAGTCCAAGCTCCGCCTTGGGGTGATCCAGGGGCTGCTGCTAAAACTAACCCAAGCTCTTGGAATACACCCAGCTTGTGTGGATTTCCCAGGTGCCGACAATGCAGCACACTGGGGAGGGGTGCCTCTGGAGTCCCCCTGAACCATGGCCATGGAGCTGCTGTCTGGGTCTCCCCTTTTTAGCTTGGTTTCTTTGTTCACAGGAGTTTTTTATTCCCCTCTCCAATATTGAATTCTCTGTGTTCCTATGCTAGTGCCTGTGCTGGTACTCGAGGGTCCAGTTAGGTTGCTGCCTGCAGCCGGTCCTGCTCCTGCCTGCCTGGGCTCAGCTTTCCCCTCTGCCTGCAGCTCCTGCATCCCCATCCTTATTTCCTGTTTTGTTTTCGAGACAGATGCTGAGGTTCCTCCTCTATCCTCCTCCTGCTGCTCTGTTCATCCAAGAGGGTGCTTGGATCTTCCTCCTGGCAGGAGCTGAAGGAATTTTGTTCAGAAAGAACAAATTTGATGACTTTTCCTTTTGTTCTTACCCTCTTGATGCCTGTCGCCCTGACCTCAATAAACCCCGGGGTTTAAACCCTGCTTCCTTTCCAGCTGGGGGGCGTAATTCCTACTCAGTGTCCCTGTGCTGGGACAGCTCAGATGCTCTTTGTCCCTGCACAGGCATTTTTGTGCTGTTTCTTGTCTGGGGCTGAAGTTGGAGGGGATGGAAATGCTGTCTGGAAGAGGATGGGAGATGGTCCCAAGTGCCTGGACTGCTCAATAACCATCTCTGTTACCTTCCCAGGCTTCCTTTACTGCGGCGCCGAGGGATCGGGTCCTGCACGCGGTGGGTTTGCAGTGCTGAGCCCCCACATCGTTCCCATGGCCTTGTCGTCTGGTGTGGTAGGTTCCCTCTTCCACGGGGATGGCAGCAGGGCAGTGAAAATGCTGTTGAAGTCAGAATATAACACTGTGGTAAGAAGCTGTGGGCAAAGCATTGCCCTGTTCTCTGCCAAACTCGATTCGAGGTATTTCATAGCCACAGGGGATCGGCTGGAAGAGAGGGGGTGCCCCGCAGCAGCATCATGGCACCTCATCAGCGGGAGGATGCTAAGGGACGTACCCTGGAGCTCCCCTCTCCTGCTCACAGCACTGAACTGCCCCGGTATTGTTGCTGCAGCTGGTGTTGTGAATCAGGCCGACGACAAGCGCATCCTACTATCCGGCTATTTCACTACACCAGGGTTGCATCATACCATGCTCTTCGCCTGGTGCCTGGATTCCTCCCATCTCGCCTGGATTGTCTTTGCCCGCGCATGGTTTCACAGAGATGCTGTAATTAGTGCTGTGTTGGGCAAATGAGAGTTGGTTTTAATGAAAGAATGAGGTTATAAATAATAAAGTGATTCCTGCTGGGCGTGAGTCTGCTGCTGTGTGGGCTCGGGCCGGGGCAGCCACTGTGCAAGGGTTGCACCAGGAGCTGGGGTGAGTCTTTTCCCTCATCCCCATCTCACCCATCTCTGCGTTGGCAAAGCCAGATGCAGGGAATGGCTGTGGCAGCGCCTGTATGGGTGTTGCGATGCCTGGGCGTTACCAGGGCTTCCTGGGTAAGTAGGACTTACGCAGCAGGACAACAGCAGTGGCTGTTGTCAGCTCGTGCACAGTGTGATGGGGTGAAGCAAGTCCTCGAACAGCAGGTTACGAGCTGTGTGTGTAGGCAGGAGGTAGCCAGTGCCCCCAGGGCAGCTGTGCCCAGTTTTCCATTAACTGGTGAAGCTGCAATTCAAATGGGCTGCCCTCCTGTTTTACTGCCGGGCCAGGTTCCTGTCTTTGCCGATCGTATCTTTGCTCTGCAGGCACATGTGACACCACTGGCAGGGGTGGAAGAGCTGCCCGCCCCTTGCCCGCTGAGCACCAGCATGGCCTCGGCTCCTGGTTTGCTGTGGGGATGGCTGGAAGTGGCCTATTAAATCAGAGATGGAAGTTGGGAGAAGCTTCCCCCCCACCGTCCCCAGGCTCAGGGTGGGGGCTATAGGACAGTAGGCACCTCTGCTACTGTCACCACTCTGTGTCGCTGGGGCTCTCTAGCCCCTCACTGTGGGACCCCAGGCAGGGGCATCCCTCTTGCCCCTTGCCCCTGCTTTCATTGGGAGAAAAGGGGACATTTCCCTCCCTGCATTCAGCCCCAGTCAGGGCCGCAGGCAGCCAAGTTGATTTATGGGATGTGCTGGCTCTGGGACAGTATCCCAGGAAAAAGGGCGAGTATATGTGGGAGTCTGCAGCCGTTTTCCATAATAAATCCCAGTGGGAACTGAATGTTCCTGGGTTGGGGCCGGAGGCAATCTCACCGCTGCGTTTCTCTGCTGCTCTGTCCTTGGGACTTAATCTCAAATCTGTTATCGCTGCCCCCATCGAGCGCTGGGAGTCAGCGGTACCAATTACAGCAGGTTTGATAGCCCTTCCAGCTATTTTTTTCCCCCTGACCAGCTCGCGGTGGTTCAAGCCAATTCTTTTCTACCCCATGGCAGTGGGTGGGTGCGGGTCGCCTGGCTCCGGTTTTGTCGGGTATAAAGTCGGTGAGCCCATCTCTGCCTCATCCCTTGCTGGCGGGGACTGAGGCAGGGGCGATGGCTGAGCTGCCCGTCCCAGAGCTGCCGGCTGCCCTGTCCCGCTGCAGCGGCCGCTTCACCATCAGCACCCTCCTGGGCGTGGAGGATGGTGGCCGGGGACCCCATGTGCCCACCGAGGGACCTGGCTGCGATAGCACCCACCTCTCCAGCAGCACCCTCTGCACCAGGACCTTCGGCTACAACACGCTGGACGTGGTGCCTGCCTACGAGCACTATGCCGACAGCAGGGGGGTGTGTGATGGTGGGAGGGGGAGGCCATCGCTGGCGGATCTCCACTCCATCCTTAAGGTAAGGGAGGAATTAGCTGTGCCACCAGCGTCCCCCACGGCTGGGCCATGGCACGTGTCTCCCACTTCTCAATGCCACCCTGAGAACAATCCCAGGGAGAAGCTGGAGGGATAATGCAGCTGTTTCCTGCTGTGCATACAGCTGAAGCTCTGCCCTGGCTGCACCCTGCGGGGCCAGCTGGCTGCTGTCATCCCTCCCACCCTCACCTGCTTCCCCTTGTCACCGCAGCCCGACCCAGGCCGCCTCCACCCACCGGTGTCTGACCCGCAGCGGAGCAATGGGCTGCCCGAGGCTGAGCCAGAGGAGGAGGTGGCAGGGGAGCCAGGCAGAGCGCCCGCACCTGAGCCCGTCCGCTTTGGATGGGTGAAGGGTGTGATGGTGAGTGTGCAGCATCCTGTGGGAAGCCTCCCCCTGCCCTCCCCATCCTGGGATGTGCTCACCCCTCATATTTGTCTCGAGTATCTGTGCCGTGAACAGTCCTACTGGTCTCCATGGTGGGTTGGGCTTAGCTTGGGGGAGCAGTGGAGCCGGGGTGGTCCCAGCCGAGCTGAGGTGGTCCCAGCCATCCCCAAGCACCCATGTGCTGACAGCTGGTCCCCCTCTTGTCATTTTCATCCCCCAGATCCGCTGCATGCTGAACATCTGGGGAGTCATCCTCTACCTGCGCTTGCCCTGGATCACCGCCCAGGCAGGAATTGGTGCGTGCTGTGGCGCCTGGCAGGCAGGGTGATGGCACTGGGTTTGCTGTGGCCTGGAACATCTGGGGAAGGAGCGGGAATTCCGGCAGCATTGAGCCCTGGGCGATGCTGGGGCGGGTCTGCGGGGCCAAGGGAGGATGTGGGACCAAAGTGGGACCTCTCTGCCTGCAGCTCTGACATGGCTCATCATCCTGATGTCTGTGACAGTGACCACCATCACCGGCTTGTCCATCTCCGCCATATCCACCAATGGCAAAGTCAAGTCAGGTAGCATGTGTGCATCCCTGTGGGTGTAAACTCCTGGCACAGGCTGCAGGGGTAGGGGAACCCCAAAAATGTGTGGGTGAGGCAGCTGACAGCACAGGGTGCTCCTGCCACCTCAGGGGGCACCTACTTCCTCATCTCACGGAGCCTGGGGCCGGAGCTGGGTGGCTCCATCGGACTCATCTTTGCCTTTGCCAATGCGGTGGCTGTGGCCATGCACACCGTGGGCTTTGCTGAAACTGTCCGGGACCTGCTGCAGGTGAGAAAGTGGCTTAACGTGTCCCCTGGGACCTGTCGTGTGTGTGTGTCACCTCCCAGCCTCCTCCATCAATTATCAATAATTATCTTAATATCGGACCATGGATAATCATCCCCTGGCCCCTGCAATGGGCAGCAATCCCGGTGCTTCGGTAAGGGAAAGGGTTATTTCCGCAGTCTGGATGGTTCCCTCTCCCCAGGAGCACAACTCTCTCATCGTGGACCCCACCAATGACATTCGCATAATTGGGGTCGTCACTGTGACGGTGCTGCTGGGCATCTCCCTGGCTGGCATGGAGTGGGAGGCCAAGGTAACAGCACTGGCTTCTTCCACTCACCTTATTCCCCTGGGCAGATAAGAGTTGTCCTCGCTGCCCGGCTGAGGGGTGGAGGATGCCCACAGCTCCCCAACAATAGCCCAGGGTTTCTCCTAACATATTCTTCGTCCTCCCAGTACCCAAACCCCAACCCCTCAGCCGTCTCCTCCTGGTCTGGCAGGCACAGATACTGTTCTTCCTGGTCATCTTGGTCTCCTTCATAAACTACCTTGTGGGGACGGTGATCCCAGCCTCTGCCGAGAAGCAAGCGAAGGGCTTCTTCAGCTACCGAGGTGGGTCTGCCATGGCTTGGGGTTGTGCTCAGCAGGTCCAAGCCCATCACCAGAGCCTGGTTTGTTGCTGCTGTTGGGTGAGAAGTTTGCTACAGGAGGGTGCTCCTCACTGAGAGATGTCATTACGTGCACTGTGTCTTCCTTGCTTGGGTTACCTACCACCAGCAGCGTGCCTCCACCCACCGCTGAGATGCTTCAGCCAGAAGAAAGGTGGTTGTGAGGCCCCAAATGTTTCTACTCTGCTTCCTCCTCAGCTGAGATCTTTGCCCAGAACTTCGTGCCCAGCTGGCGTGGACCTGAGGGCTCCTTCTTCGGCTTGTTTTCCATTTTCTTCCCATCAGCAACCGGCATCCTGGCTGGGGCCAACATTTCAGGTGACCTGAAGGTGGGTTTTGAGCATTGCTGCCTGAGCTGGCATTTGTCAGGGTTCAAGCCCCATTTTTTCCTGGGGCTTTGGTTTGATCTAACTTCTAGAGCCTATTTTATTTCTTTTGGAACCTTTGAGGAGGGCTCAGCTGGGAGACACTCTGCAGCTTTGTGTCACGAGGATTTATAATTCCCGTATATAGCAGATACAATTAAAATGCCCTTGTAGTGGTGCTCCCAGCAAGCTGCCTTACATCTCTCTGCGACTCCCTTGGACAGGATCCTGCCGTGGCCATTCCCAAGGGTACCTTGATGGCCATCTTCTGGACCACAGTGTCCTACCTGGTGCTTTCTGCTACAATTGGTAAGCAAAACATGCTTGGGTGGGCTGGGTGGTTTCCCACAAACGAGGTGGTTGCGGAGGAGGCAGGGTGGGAACCAAGAGCAAGCCACAGATGCTGGCACTGATGCCCTGGGGTGAGCGCCACATCTCATTCCTACCCCCATGGCGGGATGGGTGGGCCACACTGCTTGTGGCATTGCTTGTGGCCATTGTGTGGTGAGGCAGCACCACGGCAGGAACCGTGGGCACAGTGTGGGAGGTGAATGGGTGCTGTGTGTCCCCACAGGTGCCTGTGTGATCCGGGACGCCTCGGGCAGCCTGAACGACAGTGTGGCGGTGGGCTCACCGGGCTGTGAGGGCCTGGCCTGCAGCTTTGGCTGGAACTTCACCACCTGCGCCCAGCAGCAGACCTGCCGATACGGGCTCAGCAACTACTACCAGGTGCTGATCCAGCCCCTGCTCCTGGCTGGGTTCATGTGGCAAGGGATGGGTTTCCTGGGGCAGTCCCATGCCCAGCATCCTCCCCCAGCATCCCAGGAGGGGCCCATGCTGTTAAAACACCCACATAACAGGGACGGACCAGGGAGCATGTTTTCCTCGGGCTCCCAGACATGGTTGCGCTTTGCCACCCAGATTGCACTGACAGAAAAGGGGGGAGCACTGAGGGCAGCAGGGGTCCCAGGGTAGGGCTGGAGGTCCCTTAGGGCCAGGGCAAAGGCTGATGCAATGGGGGTCCTGACTGTCTGGTTTTGGGGCAGAGCATGAGCATGGTGTCGGGATTCGGCCCCCTCATCACGGCAGGGATCTTTGGCGCTACCCTCTCCTCAGCACTGGCCTGTCTTGTCTCAGCCCCCAAAGTCTTCCAGGTAAGGGGATGGCATGTCTGTGTCCTCCAGCTCCTGTCCCTGAGCCTGGCAGCAGGAGACATGCAGTGCTGTGGGGCTTGTGGCTGTGAGCCACCCCAGGGTGAGGAGGAGGATGCTGTCAGCAAAGGCATGAAGCCAGTTTGGCTCTTCCTCTTACGGGTGTGAGAGCTTCCCTGGCACTGCCATCCCGTGTCCCCAGTGCTGCCCGCTGTGCCCAATGCGTCTCTCCCTGCAGTGTCTCTGCAGGGACCAGCTCTACCCTCTCATAGGCTTCTTTGGGAAGGGCTACGGGAGGAACAGTGAGCCCATCCGCGGCTACATGCTCACCTACGTCATTGCTGTTGGCTTCATCCTCATCGGTAGGTGCTTGCTACCCTGGCACCCTCCTGTTTGCCTGCCACCAGCTGGGTGGCTTGGTCCCCACTGCCAATGACTCTCCTCCTCCTATCCGCAGCCGAGCTCAATGCCATCGCCCCCATAATCTCCAACTTCTTCCTCTGCTCCTACGCCCTCATCAACTTCAGTTGCTTCCACGCCTCCATCACCAACTCCCCAGGTGGGCAGTGCCACGCCACGCCGTGCTGTGCGGTGGTCAGCTTCCCGTCCGGCTCCCCGTCCCGGCAGCGGCCGCTGTGTGTGTTTGCGTGCAGGCTGGCGACCCTCCTTTCGGTATTACAGTAAGTGGGCCGCGCTCTTCGGGGCTGCCATCTCGGTGGTGATCATGTTCCTGCTGACCTGGTGGGCAGCTCTTATCGCCTTTGGCATCGTCATCTTCCTCCTGGGATATGTCCTCTACAAAAAGCCAGGTCCGTGGTTGTAATTCGGCATCGGCGATGCCCCGGGAGGCATCTGGCCCCATTGCTAATCCGTCTTCCCCATGTAGATGTCAACTGGGGCTCCTCCATGCAAGCCAGCTCATACAACATGGCCCTCAGCTACTCAGTGGGGCTGAGTGAAGTGGACGAGCACATCAAGAACTACAGGCAAGGGCGGCTGTGTGCAGTGCTGGGCTTGGAGGGAGGGGGGATGCAGAGCCAGCCACCCAGCTGGCAAACATGGGGTGGCTTCATGCCCATGGCCATGTCCTCACCACCGTCCTGGGTCATGACGTGGCTGTCTCCAACATCCCACATCTTTGCTGCGTGGGCAGAGATGGAAAGCTGGAGGAACCTTTCCTTGCCCATACCACACAGACATGGATGCGTTTGTCTCATCTGATATAAGATGACCAAAGAGTGAGGCTGCACCCTCTTCATCCTATCATAAAGATTATCCCCACACCTGCCGCTGGCTGGGCACAGAAGACACATGGCTCCTTCTGGAGAGGTTCCGTGCCTCCAAAGTACCAGCCTGTGCCCCCTTGTCTCTCCTGCCTGCAGACCCCAGTGCCTGGTGCTGACTGGCCCTCCCAATTTCCGCCCAGCCCTGGTAGATTTCGTGGGGACGTTCACCAAGAACCTCAGCCTGATGCTCTGTGGCAATGTCCTAATTGTGAGTCACCTGCAAAAGTTGGTTGGTTCCTTGTCCTGGGGGCTCCAGCCACAAATCCAGATGTGTCCTGGTGAGCTCACAGCATGGGGACAGAAACATGCCCATTCACATGCTGCTGGATGATGAAACAATGAGTGGAAGCTCCTCTGGCTCCTTAGGCAATATTGACGAAATCCCCTATGTGCTAATGGCTTTCCCTTGTCGATTAATTGCTAAAGCAAAGATGCAGTGGGATGATATGGTTGCTCAGAGGACAAGTGAGACCTGCAGCCCCGAAGCCTCTGGAGCAATGGGGGGACATGAGATGCAACAAGCACCAGCTCCTCTGTAGCTGATGGGCAGGGGGGGGCAGTGTGTGGCATGGTGGGGGCCGGCTCCTGGCCCTCCCAATTCCCTGATTTTCTTCCTGCGCAGCTGCCCATACGTGAGGTGCTTACATCCAGGTCTTGCCAGAGACCTGGGAAGAGGAGCTGGAGCTCCTTGGTGACAGGACCAGCAGCTGGAAGGGGTTGTCTGTGCCTGAGGTGGTGACTGTGCCCCTTCCCCTGCCCCCTCCCAGGGACCGCGGAAGCAGAAGATGCCGGAGTCCCGGCTGACTGCGGATGGCCACACCAAGTGGCTTGTGAAGAGGAAGATCAAGGCTTTCTACACAGATGTGGTGGCAGAGGACCTGAGAAGTGGAGTCCAAATGCTCATCCAGGTAGAAGCCACTCTCAGTCCTTGGCTATCGCAGTCCCTCCTCTTCCACCACTGCTCAGGGGGCTCTGACCATCCTCCGGGCACCCCCTTTGCATCTCTCCCCACATCCATCTGTCCCCGCGGAGGGGTCTCATGGGGACATCTGGCCGCAGGCTGCTGGCCTTGGGAAGATGAGACCCAACATCCTGGCACTGGGCTACAAGAGGAACTGGCGGACAGCATCCCCGCAGAGCCTGGAGGACTACGTGGGCATCCTGCAGTACGGCCACGCCAGCTCCTCCACCCCCCCGCGAGGATGCCAGCACCCGGCGGTGTCCCCATGATTGAGTGCGGGGATGCTGTGGCCACGTGTGCAGGGTCCGGTTGGGCCGGCAGTGCCACCTGACGTGATCCAGCCACTGTTAACTGCCTTCTCCTCCCTCCTTCCAGTGATGCGTTTGATTTCAAGTATGGTGTGTGCTTGATGAGGATGAAGGAAGGGCTGAACGTCTCCCGAGTGCTGCAGGCTCATGGTAAGCAGGGCTGGGCAGCTGGAGCTGCCCTGAGATGTGCCAGAGCTGTACAACCTGCCAGCCGGCATCATGTCCCCAGGCAAAGGTCAGGGTCCTGGTGGGATGTCACTCCTGGGCTGGGACCGCAGGGGGAGGGGATAGCAAGGTGCTGCGCTGCTGCCTGTGCTCTCCTCCCTCCCCAGTGAACCCCATGTTCAAGGCAGCAGAGCACCCCGAGGAGAACGGCACCGGCAGCAGAGCAGGCACAGGTTGGTCCTGGCTCAGAGTTCCCAGGAGCATCCCTGGCTCCAGGGAGTTTAGGGGAGCCAGGTTTGCAGGCAGGGCTGTGGGTTTCGATCAGTGATGGGGAGCAGGGCTGGGGCCAGGAGGAAAAGTGGTGCCTTTCCCACAGCCAGCACTGCCCCTCACTGACGCTGGGACCCTCTTGCCCCAGCAGCAGCCCCCGCCACCTTGGCCAGTGAGCAGCAGGCGAGCACCATCTTCCAGAGCGAGCAGGGCAAAAAGACCATCGACATTTACTGGCTCTTTGATGATGGAGGTAACCTTCACCTCCAGCTGCCGCGGCTCTTTGCCGTCTGTCCTTCCAGCTAACACCAACCCAGCACCTCCATCACAGTGCCTGGGAGGGCTTGGTCCTCGCCAAGTGTTACCAGGGCATCCCCAGCGAGCCCGTGGAGTGGCCGCTGTGTCTCCCACGGGGTGTTTTGGGGGCAGGTCTCACGCTTCTCATCCCCTACCTCCTGCGGCGCAAGAAACGGTGGGGAAAGTGCAAGATCCGGGTGTTTGTCGGCGGGCAGATCAACAGGATGGATGAGGAAAGGAAGGCGTAAGTGGTGGTGTCCCCTCGCACCTCGCAGCCCCTCTTAGCCACACAACCACCACCACTGTCCCCACGGTGGGTGGCCGGAGCCACTTCCCATGAGCCTCCCCTGGGGCTTTGCCGTAACGGGGGATCTGTGGACTTCAGGCCGGCTCCTCTGAAAGCCGATGGGATTGCAGGGTGGGGTAAAGTCCCATGCCAGCTGAGGCCGGTGGTGGGGTGGTTCTGCCGGGATGGGTCCTGGTGGAGCCGCCGTGCCCCGCTCGTTGTTTGGAAAGCGCGTTCCTTTCCTCCCGGCAGGATCGTCTCTCTGCTGAGCAAGTTCCGCCTCAGCTTCCATGAGGTCCACATCCTCCCCGACATCAACCAGAAACCCCGGCCCGAGCAGTAACTGTCCCACTCTCCCTTCTCCCCCATCCCAGCATCCCCAAACCCGCCCAGACCCCCTTTCCCAGCACCGGCTGCTTGTCTTGCAGCATCAAGAGGTTCGACGACCTGATCGCTCCCTTCAGGCTCAATGATGGCTTCAAAGACGAGGCCGTGGTGAACGAGCTGAGGCAGGGCTGTCCCTGGAAGATCTCTGACGAGGAGGTGGATAAAAACAAAGCAAAGGTAGCCCTGGGGGCCCCGCGAAGGGCCTCCTTCTTTTGAGACAAAATTTGAGTCTTTTTGGAAAGAATTTTGAATTCCCCCCCCCCTGCTTTCTCCACAGTCGCTCCGACAAGTGAGGCTGAACGAGATTTTGCTGGACTACTCTCGGGACGCAGCGCTCATTGCCATGTAGGTGCCAGCACCACACTTGCTCCCATTTCTTGCCCCATGGAAAGGGTCCCCGTGGATGTTCACCACTCCCCACATTGGGAGGGATCCTGGACCAACACTCAAACGCTATGGTGGGATGGTGCAGCACTGCAGGGAAAATCCCTTGGAGGGCACTGAGGTGCCCAGCCTGGGTCCTGTTGTGGGGGGAGGAGGTGGCGTTGCTCCTGTTTAGGGAACTAACCCACAAATTAGCACCGGGTTGAGTGGGGCTGAAGCCGGAGCTCGCCAGGGTGGCCAGAGGGGGCTGTGCCTCACCTGGCCCCTCACTCTGCCGCAGCACGCTGCCCATCGGCAGGAAGGGCCGCTGCCCCAGCTCCCTCTACATGGCCTGGCTGGAGACCCTCTCACAGGACCTGAGACCCCCCGTCATCCTCACCCGCGGAAACCAAGAGAACGTGCTGACCTTTTACTGCCAATAAAACCTCCTGGATCCCTCCTGAGTCGGGATGTGAATTTTTCAGGCCAGTTTTGATCCTGGAGTGGATTCACACGGGGGCTGGGGACCAGCAAAGATGTGTGGTTGCAGGAAACACCCATCCCATTTCCGTGTGTTTTCCTGATCTCAAACTTTGTACGTTGCAGAGAAGATTAAAAAACAGTGCAGACCCCATAGCACCAGCACTACTCTGAACCCGGGTTTAGCCAGAGCCAGGTGGGTGAGGGGGTCCCATCCTGA
>VZTU01031380.1:0-20716 GCA_013400835.1 Zapornia atra | reverse complement strand
GGGGCCTCATGAGGGCAGAGCAGTAGAAGCAAGCCCCAGGAACATGGTTCAGATACCACTGCTGGGATAGGCCAGGAAGAAATCAGATGGGTTTTTTTCTGCACCAGACATTTCATTGGCAGTCGTGCTGCATGGGGAAGTGGAAGAAAAGATTCTGAAGGTGTTGAGTGTGCTCACCAGGCACACAGCAAGTTGCTGGATCAATTTTGAAATAAATACACATCTTCCAAAGGTGACAGCCCTCTGGGATCCACAATGAGGGTTTGATAATGGTGCCTCAGTTTGGTCTGAGGTTATCAGCCAGGTGGAAGAAACCGATTTCCACAATTGGTCTCTTCAACAGCAGAAGCATATCAGAAAGAGAATTATTGTGTAGAGGATGTTATACACTCCAGAGACTGTATGTTCACTAAAACAACAGAGCAGAATAGAAAAGAACATCATAGCATAGGATAGTTCAGTTGGAAGGGACCTACAATGATCATCTAGTCCAACTGCAAATTGGGTCCCATTCAAAGGGTTTAGTAATTATAAAATGTCTCTGGAGCACCTTGCTACATCACCTACTACATGAGAGATGGGGCAAGTTCAGTGTATGCTCTCCAGTGACCTTTAAAAATGGAGAATAAATTGCATTTATGAAAATCCTTAGGGGAAACTCCTCCGTTCTCAAAGATGAAGGGCAAGAGAATGATCATGAGAAGATACACACATACACACAGTCCATACTCTAGTCACATACTCCTTCATCACTTCCAGGTTTAGAGGTTTTATAGGCTTTCCATAGACTCTGTCAGGGGTTTCTCCTCCTCAACTTCTAAACCTTTGTCTTGCACAACCTAAGCTAAAAGTGCAAATGTATATAGCACCTCTGTGCCAATTACACCTACCATCCCAACCTAAGACTTCTCCACAGAACACCCTGAATGTACCCCACGGGCTGACACCTGAGAGATGAGCAGGTCACATCAAATGTAGCTCCACCTCATCTCCACAAAAGCCATTATTACCACATTTTTTTCCAGTTATTCCTCCTTTTCCCCTCAGCCTTCCCATCCCTGAAGGGAGCGGAGAAACAGAAGGGGATTCAACTTTTTTAAAGGGCAGAGACTGGCAGGACAAGGGTGATGGAGTGAAGCTAAAAGAAGGAAGGGTTAAATGAGATATTAGTGGGAAGTTTTTTACAGAGAGAGTGGTGAGTGGCTGGAACAGGCTGCCCAGAGAGGGGGTGGGTGCCCCATCCCTCGGGGTGTTCAAGGCCAGGTTGGCTGGGGCCCTGGGCAACCTTGTGTAGCTCCAGGCCGGGAGGTTGGTGACCCTGCCTGTGGCAGGGGGTTGGAGCTCTGTGATCCTTGGGGTCCCTTCCAACCCAGACCAGTCTATGATTCTAGGACAGATCTAGTTTCCCCAGGAGACACCCAAAACTTCATCATCCTTGAGGTTCAACCCCTCTAAACCCCATCCTTTGCCATCCAGCTACATCGGTATGAGCCTCCTTTGCCACCTTCACCACTGCAACCTCTTTTCCTCTAGTTTAACAACTACAGCCTCACCCTACCTACACAGATTCGGTCTCCTGCTGCAAAGTTCATTTTCCTGGCTCATCACAAAGAACAACAAATACCCATCTCTGCAGACAAAGCTATTAATAGTCACTTACCTCTCTAACTGCAAATTCAAGGCTCTTTGCAGCCAATCCTCACTCTCCTCAAAATGTCTCTTCTCATCATGTGTAACCCTCTCATTCTACTGAAATGCCAGAATTTTAATCTTTGAATATTAAAAGACTTTTCTACCACACACTTCGAAAGGAAAAGAGCCAATAGGAAACAAACAACATGAGGTGGGGGTATTTCCCTCCTCAGCTCACAAAATAAAGAGGTGATACTCCTCCCCCTCCTCTCAATTCTTATGTGCAAATTTTAATTGCTTTTTCTGACATCTACAGAATGTAATCTTCTTTCCATGTTGTTACTAGGATTAGGGCAGTACGAAGGTAAAGCTATTTTTGATTAATATGGAAATCAGAAATTACTTTGGAGAGAAAACTGGGGACTGTTCCTAATACTACTTTATCTTTGGGGAATTACAAATCTAAAGAGTAACAAGAGAGAGCTGGCAGCTCTCTATGTCTTCTGCCCAGTGCAAAATATGCTTAACAATATCTAAAAATCTGTTCTAATGGAAAGATTAGATTAATAGAAGTAAGAAAGGGTTCAAGATGAAGACAAAGAGAGTTATCCCTCCCCCAGCCCCCGAACAGTGAATATCAGTTTATTTAAAAAAAAGAAAGTAGAAAGGTAATGAGAGCATATGTTGCAAGGACAGATTCTAAACTCTCATGGTTGAATTTGTTCCCAAATCAAATCTATTTTTTGCTGAAGTTTAAATTTTCCCCATGGCCATTCAGCTGAATTTCTTAGGGGTGAAAATCTGAGGAAAACAGTGGCATCCAGCTTCTCCTATTTGTGAGATGGGAAGAAACTAGAGATAAATACCAAGCTATTTTGGATGGAAAACCTTAGCTTATTACAGTATAATTTATGCTGAAGAGCCTCTGTCATTTTTAATCTGTATGATCTGAGCCCCTTTGTGGCAATGCATGGCACTAAAACTTTGGTTCAAGTTTGAGATCTCATAACACCTTGGCAGCCACCACCATAGAATCATAGAGTCACAGAATGTGTTAAGTTGGAAGGGACCTTTGAAGCCCATCTAGTCCCACCCCCTGCAGTGAGCAGGGACATCTTCACTAGAGCAGGGTGCTCAGAGCCCCATCCAGCCTGACCTTGAATGTCTCAAGGGATGGGGCCTCCACCACCTCTCTGGGCAGCCTGGGCCAGGGATCCACCACCCTCAGAGGGAAGAACTTCTTCCTAATATCCAACCTAAATCTCCCTTTTCTAGTTTAAACCCATCCCCCTCATCCTGTTGCTCCATGCCCCTGGGAACAGTTCTTCCCCAGCTTCCTACAGGCACCTTTCAGGGATTGGAATTTAGGAATCATGGGTGAATTCACATAAAAACAGAGTAATGTGGATTCTGCCCATCTCCAGCACCCATATACTGAGAAGGAAAACAAAGATATGACAACTGAGCACCCCTGGTCTTGCTCAGAGAAGTTGTGCCTGCTGATAGATCCCAGGCAGGGTTCAAGGCTAAGTTGGATGAGGCTTTGGGCACCCTGGACCAGTGGAGGGTGTCCTTGGCCATGGCAGATAATTTTCAAAGATCTCTTCCAACCCAAACCGTTGTGTGATACTGTGATGCTGTGATTCTGTGCCTGGAGATCAGGGATGAAGACTAAAAGCCATGTCAGCAGTCCCATCTGCCTGCTGAGCATGCAGGAGTAGGAGACAGATGATTTAGGAGGAGTAAAAAAGGTACATCCTGGCAAGCTTAAGCCTGGGAAATATTACTCAATTTTTCTCTGAAGTACTTGGGAAGCCCTGCTCTGACAGCACCGTAGGTGTACACTGAATAATAGGAAGCCTTTGGAAGAGGAACCATACATTATACTCTTTTTTTAATGTTATCATTGGGTGCATGAGATTAATGAGATTTCCAAATGGAACTGTAGTGCTTGAGCTACACCTGGAAACAAAGGCATTTGCTACAACTGCCATAGAGGACTGAAAAGGAGACAACTGTATTTTATCTTGAAAGCCCTGAGATACTTTCAAACAGATATAGGAATCAAATGGCTCTGTGTAAAGACAGAGAGCCCTCAAGGTCCAGCTGGGCCAAGCTGCAATGTTTCAAAACGACAAGATGTGGGAGGAGGCTATTGAGTATAAAGACACAACGTCAGAGCAGAAGGCTTGGTGGTGTGAAAAATTGATTTAGATGTGGGAAAACACTGAAGTCTTTACAAAGTCAAGAGGTTGGGCTGTGTGTGCCAGAGGAAAAATAACAATACATGCTGACATTGTCATGTTTGGTGGCTATCCAGCTGTACAGTGGTTTTATGTGTATATTTACTGCAGGACCTTGGAGGCATCGGGTTCAAAGTGGAATATCTGCAGTGGGCAATGCTCTAAAAGCTGCTGACACTGATGAGAAGCATCCAAATCATTCCTAGGGAGAGCCTGTTATAGAGGTGGAAAGAGCATCTCCCCTATGAGGAAAGGCTGAGTGAGCTGGGGCTGTTCAGCCTGGAGAGAAGAAGCCTGAGAGGGGATCTGATCAATGGGGATCAATAGCTGAAGGGTGGGACATAAGGGGAAATGGGCAGCCTCTTCTCAGTGTCTTTCTTGCTGTTTCCTTCTGACCATTTCTCACCGTGCTTCCTTCCACCTCAGACTTTGCAGCAAGGTAGGTTTGGGGATGTTCTAAACATTTTGGAACTCCACTGACATGTCCTTGTCACAGCATGCTCTTTTTACTATCTGTGCATTTTTTTGGGAGGGGAAATCCTTGTTTTCTTTTTTTTCACAGGAAGATATTCATCATCTTAACAGACTATACTCGATTCTCCATTACTTTCCTTCATTTCCAGTACAATTTTTCTTCCTGAATTCTGAATTCCCCATGAATAAGAATGACACACATTTTTTTAATTTTTTAAGTTTTTTTTTTCTTTTTAGCAGTTGGATATGGTGACATTTTCCTGCTGCTAGGTGGCTCTGTCCCTGCCAGGATAAATTAACAAGGCTCACCAAACATTGTGTTTGGGTAAGGAACAGCTTAAGGGCATTGCCTCCTAATTCTATTAAAAGCACTGCAGGAACTCAGTAACATTTTCCTGTTGATCTCAGCTGCTTGATAAATGGGGACCTCACCCACTCCTTCAGGAGGAGAGGTAGACATTTTTTAGGAAGGGAAACCAATTTCCTTTCCATGTTATTGAGTCAAACACGGTAGTTAACTTTTCAAAGGTATTAAGGTCATTTTGTTATTCTTCCACTGAGCGCTCGCTGAGCCATCCTATCAGAATTGAGACAGAAAAACCGCAGCTCCCCAGGCAAATTCCAGCAGCAAGGGTACAGTCAGGACATATATACTGACAGTGATGAAATACATCCCAACACATACATCTGAACTCCTCTTCTGCTGGAGAGGAGCTCTGCGGAGAAGGACCTGGGTAGATGGCAGGTTGGCCATGAGCCAGCACTGTGCCCAAGGAGGTCAGTGGGATCCTGGGGGGCATCAGGAGGAGTGTGGCCAGCAGGTCACAGGAGGGGACCCTCCCCCTCTGCTCTGCCCTGGGACAGGCCCCACCTGGAGTGTTGTGTCCAGTTCTGGGCTCCCTGGGATAAAAAAGACAGGGATCTCCTGGAGAGAGTCCAGAGGAGGGACATGGAGATGATGAAAGGCCTGGAGCATCTCCCCTGGGAGGAAAGGCTGAGTGAGCCGGGGCTGTTCAGCCTGGAGAGAAGACTAAGGGGGGACCTTAGTAATGTTTATAAATACCTTAAGTATGGGATGCAGGGGGAATTGGCCAGCCTCTTCTCAGTGTCTGTGGAGACAGGACAAGGGGCAATGGCCTCAAGTTGGAGCACAGGGAGTTCAGCACCAATCTGGGGAAGAACTTTTTCCCAGTGAGGGTGAGGGAGCCCTGGGACAGGCTGCCCAGGGGGTGTGGAGTCTCCTTCTCTGGAGAGATTCCAGCCCCCTCTGGACACCGACCTGTGTGACCTGTCCTAGGGAGCCTGCTTTGGCAGGGGGGTTGGACCTGATGGGCTTTGGAGGTCCCTTCCAACCCCTATGGTTCTGTGAGTCTGTGATTGAGCTCAGAACAATTACTGCAGCACACCATGAGCAAGAGAAAGGGGAAAAAATAATTAAAATCTTAAACTATCTTTGGGAAGATGAACAATACTTCTTGTTATCAACACTTCATTTAGTATCTTACTTGTCCTCAGCTCAATTAGATCCAGAAAAGGCAACTATGAATGAACAGAATCTGAGCAACCCCAGTTAATGGGACAAGATAAAAAACCCCACTCCAAAAGTAATGAACTGATTTGGCATTCATCAGTTGCTCAGTAATGAGCAAACACAGATTTCAACTCTAAATTCATGTCAAATGCTTCTGGATAAAATTAATGCAAAGCATATTTCAAGCCATCCATTCAAAGTGTCGCTGCTGGTCTAGTCATCCCCCTCCAGCAGACCAGACGCTCTCCCCTTTCATAGCTCCTGGTGTTCCTCCTCCCTTTGCTCACTCCAGCATTTAAGGCTCTGTGTCACTTCCCCTACTCCCCAACTTGAATCTCATTTTCACTGACTGTCCAAGCTTTCAGGATGGTTTTTAACCCCCTTTTAAAAGATTATATTTGGAGAAACACAACATGAGTAGAGTGATGATGTTGAGGGATAGAAACCAACACAGAAGACTACTAAGAGGTCAGAGAATCATAGAATGTATTGGGTTGGAAGGGACCTTTGGAGCCCATCTAGTCCCACCCCCTGCAGTGAGCAGGGACATCTTCACTAGAGCAGATTGCTCAGAGCCCCATCCAGCCTGACCTTGAATGTCTCCAGGGATGGGGCCTCTACCACCTCTCTGGGCAATCTGGAGTAGGATTCACCACCCTCAGAGGGAAGAACTTTTTCCTAATACCCAACCTGAATCTCCCCTTTTCTAGCTTAAAACCATCACCCCTTGGCCTATTGCTACAGGCATGTCCCTAACATGCCTGGACACACCACCACCTCACCTCTGCTGTTCCCCAGCCCCCTGATCAACACTTGTGTCTGTGTGTTAGCACAGAATTACACTTTGCACACCACATATTCCAATAATACGACATGCAAACCCAATGCATCCACCCAGATAGACACAGGATAAAGTTAGGGCTTTGAAGTCATGTCACCTGAGAACTGGCATGAATTCCTTTGCAGGTGAAGCAGGTGTATGTGTTAGCAGGAGACTGAAAAAGGAGGAAAAATCTCCCCTGCATCTGGCATCAACAACAGCTCCTTGAGTGAGCCTCAGCTGCCCGTGCTCCATCATTGCCTTTGCTCTTTGACTTACAAGTATGTTTTATACAGACTGTAAAATCTGTGGCTGGCACCAATCTGATTGAAGTGACCAATTGATGTATTTTTTATCCCCAAAAAAACAGACAATGGAGGAGATTTGTTCTTTTGGGTAGTAGTAAACAGATCTAGACACATCCCTGGTCACTCCAGATCCCTGATAGAATGATGGAGGTCACCCAAGAGAAGCCTGCTGCTGGAAATCCTTGGATAAACACAGCTAGACAACCTTCCTGCCTACTGTGGCCACCCTATGCAGACACATACACAGAGAAGTCAATAAAATTACAGCTCTCCATTACAACAGCACACAGCATCATCCTGTGGTGTGAGAGATAACAGTGGTGAGAGGTCTTACCACCATAAAGGCACATCAAAGTGCTTTGCAAATACTGAAGAATACCTTTTATAAATCAATGGGTGGCCAGCAGGGACAGGGAGGGGATTGTCCCTCTCTGCTCTGCCCTGGGGAGGCCCCAGCTGCAGTCCTGTGTCCAGAGCTGGGGCTCAACACAAGGAAGATGTGGGGCTGTTGGAGAGGGGTCAGAGGAGCCACGGAGATGATCAGAGGGCTGGAGCAGCTCCCCTACGGAGAGAGGCTGAGGGAGCTGGGCTGGGTCAGCCTGGAGAAGAGAAGGCTGTGGGGGGACCTCATTGCAGCCTGCCAGCCCCTGAAGGGAGCAGAGGAACAGGAGGGGAATCAGCTTGTTAAAGGGCAGAGACTGGCAGGACAAGGGGGATGGAGTGAAGCTGGAGGAGGGAAGGGTTAGAGGAGATATTGGGGGTAAGTTCTTTCCAGAGAGAGTGGTGAGGGGCTGGAACAGGGTGCCCAGAGAGGGGGTGGGTGCCCTGTCCCTGGAGGTGTTCAAGGCCAGGTTGGATGGGGCCCTGGGCAACCTTGTGTAGCTCCAGGCCTGGAGGTTGGTGGCCCTGCCTGTGGCAGGGGGGTTGGAACTCTGTGACCCTTGGGGTCCTTTCCAACCCATGCCATTCTATGATTCTATGAATGGCACTTTTGCTTCTACTCAACCAAGAATTCCTTCCATTAGTTTTGGTGGGGCGAAAAGATTGGTAAAAAACCAACCCCCCACACACACACCCTACAAACCTAGAAAATGCCAGTAGGAAGGGATTAGAGGAATAAAAAGCATAGCAGGCCAAGTGTTGAAGACAGCACTCCAAACAAGCCGCTCCTCTGTGCCTCCAGAGGAAGCCTCAGTGCCCTTGTTTCACGCTGCTCTATACAATTTAACTACTTTTTGACCTTAAAGAACTTTGAAGCTTGTGGGTAATCCAGCTGTGATGAGATTTCATATTCCTTGATGAAACATTTGAAGCCGCTGTTCAGTTTGCTGATGGATCCTTTTATATATCTGTGTGAAGGCAGAAGCAGCTTCTTCTTCTTGCTTTTCTTTCTTTCTTTTTCTTTTTTTGAAGATGAAGGGCACCCAGTGGACGTGCAAGCTTCAAAATAACTGTTCTGCCAAAAGCAGAGAAGGTCTGACAACAAAGGCTGGTCCTCTTTCCATTTTGAGGTATCCATCTACTGACTTTGTTGTCCTGTGGACAGTCAGGCTCCTAATCTGTCAAAAAATGAAGACCGCTGGCTTCTTCAGCTTCAACTGTTCCTGATAGGGAATTTAGAGCTCTTAAGTCCTGTACAAAAACCTCAAGCTGTGTCTACTGTAGACCTGATTCCTCCTGTCCAAATAAAATTTCAGTGTGACATCTCTTCATGGATGTCCAGGATGCCTACCCATCAGCAGAAGCTCTCAAGGAGTAGGAGTACATGAGCCTTCTCCAGAAGCTCTTCTTACTACTTCTACATTGACTGTACCCAGCACCTTCCCTGTCACTCACACTTATATCTTCATCACTATCTTCAACTGCGACCTGTGCTCCTGCATCAAGCTAGACTGAAGTCTTCAAGACACAAACACAGCCTTCCCCATTCATCTAGGCAACCATCCACTTATCATCCCACATTCCAACAATGGCATTCATTTTTCCTCCAACCTTGACAAAAGCATTGCTAGTCCACCACTGTCTATTCAGAATACCCCAAGAAAGAACATTTCCTTGGTGTATGACCTTGTCCCTGCCATTTCTCCTTTACTCAACTCGGCTGATGAAGGCTTGATGAAGTTCTGAGCAACCTGATCCAGCTCAAGGTGGCCCCTGCTCACTGTAGGGGGTTGGACTAGATGGCCTTCAAAGGTCCCTTCCAACCTAACACATCCTGTGATTTTATGACTGGCACCTTTTCCTATACCAAGAGTAAGGATTTTGTGCTTATTTTTAGGTCTTTCATCACCTAATCCTCCTTTAGCCATCCACATTCAATAGTGAGGCACCAAGTCCTCCTTGATTCCTCCAGCATGTCAGCCTTGCTGGTGCTTCTCACTCAGAGCATTTCAAAATAGGCAGTGCCATGTGCTCCCTCTCACTTGGGCTGTCCCACCAAGAAAAGCCTGAATTCCTCCTAAATATCCAACATCTCTTCAAAATACCTCAAAATACCTTCAAAATACCTTCAAAATGACTACATACCTCCAAAAAAATGACTCCAGGCTGCCACTGTGTCCCATCACCCACCTTTATCCACTTCTCTCAGGCTCTGAGGACAAGGAGATGTTGATGAACAGTCCTAAATTCCCTAAGTCCCATTAAATATACAAGAGAATTGCTATTTCCAGCATCCTCTGATGATCCCCACCACTAGATTAACCCCTGCAGGGGCAGGAGATGCTGCAGTAGCTGTGTCAGAAGAAAGAAGAAAGGATTCCCCCCAAACACATGCTCCTTTGACTTCTTCTTTTAACCATCACTGATGCTAACTCAATTTGATCTACTAACTGCTTAAAAATTGTCAATGACAGAATCCAAGATCATCAATCTATACTTAGATCATGAGAACTCAATGCTTATTGACTGGAAATTCACTGGTGGAAACAGCACATGGTCTGTTTGGTCAATTGTGAGGGAAACAAGTAGATCCTTGAGTAATTCAAGTGCAACCTCTGTGCTTGTCCCCTCTTGTCCCTCAAGCCTAGGTTTGCTGGTGAATATAATTTTTGTATTCTACCAGAATGAAGAATTACAACAGTGGCAACAAACAGTTACTCATCCAGAAACATGGTGAATGAGAGAATACCCCAGTTTGTAAGCACAGGGCATGTGCAGTCTCAGGTTTGCTAAAGGCACCATCAGTTCTTGGGGGCTCAGAACACCCCTGTGAGTCAAATAACATTTAAGTCCATATGCTGAAGGTTTGGAGGGGTAAAGTGGTCTGCAAAAGACCATTCAGCAGTCACATGCAAAGACCTAAGCAGAGAACTTTAGTCTAGCTGAGACCAACAGGGTGAGGTTTAACAAGGCCAAGTGCAGAGTGCTGCACATGGGACAGAACAACCCCGAGCAGAGCTACAGGCTGGGGGAGACTGGCTGGAGAGCTGTCAGGCAGAGAAGGACCTGGGGGTGTTGGGTGACTGACCATGAGCCAGCAGTGTGCCCGGGGTGGCCAGGAAGGCCAAGGGCATCCTGGCTTGTGTCAGAAATAGTGTGGCCAGTAGGTCTGGGGAGGGGATTGTGCCCCTGGACTGCGCATTGGTGAGGCTGCAGCTCGAGTGCTGGGTCCAGTTCTGGGCTCCTCACCATCAGAAGGACACGGAGGTCCTGGAGCGAGTGCAGAGAAGGGCAACCAGGCTGGGGAAGGGGCTGGAGGGCAAATCCTCTGAGGAGCAGCTGAGGGAGCTGGGGGTGTTGAGGCTGGAGAAGAGGAGGCTGAGGGGAGACCTTCTCCCCACCTCCCCTGCCCTGCCAGGAGGGTGCAGAGAGGTGGGCGATGGTCTCTTCAGCCAGGGGACAGGAGATGGGACAAGGGGCAATGGGCTCAAGCTGGGCCAGGGCAGGGTCAGCTCAGATGGGAGGGAAAAGTTCTTCCCTGGCAGAGTTGTGGGGCTGTGGCACAGGCTGCCCAGGGAGGGAGCTGAGTCCCCACCCCTGGGGGTGTTCAACAGAGGGGAGATGAGGTACTGAGAGATCTGGGTCAGAACAGGACAGGAACGGTTGGACTTGATGATCTTAAAGGGCTTTTCCAACCTTCTAATTCTGTGATTATGTGATTCTAGCACCCACCTCTCACCTGCTCCTGATAACCTCCTCTCATCAGCAAGGCTTCTTTATACTCAAGCTAAAATGTGTATTACTTTCCCCAGCCTAAAACTACCATAAGAAAAGCAATAATCCACTGTGCATTACCAACACCCTAGAGGACACACTCATGAGTTCCACCCACTTGTATGCAAGTGTGGGGCTCACTGTTCACTAATGCCCAGGAGGAATTCAGGGTCAAGATCATGAATGCCAAAAGAAAGGAAAAAAATAAAGGAAAGAAGAGGAAAGTAGGTCAAGCAACTCACATTTGCTGAAAAGGACAAAGAACACTGCAGATTTTTTATTACCTTATGCAAGTGCTACCAAATATCTGAGGCATCCTTTTTATCTGATTCAAATCCCACATGAGTAATCCCTGATTGAATTTAGTGGGTGTGAAATTTCATTAGGTCGTTCAATTTTAAGCATATTGGATAATGAAGTTCCCTCGTCCTTCAGAATTAAGGAAGAAAAAAAAACCCTAGAAATTAATACTGTAATTTTTATCTCACTTCCAGGCTTCCCCCATCTGTGAGATTATTCTCATTCATGTAATACATCAGTGTCTTACAGCTCCATCTTTGATGCACGTGACCTTTGCTATCCAGAGAGGTTAACTGCTTGTAAATGTTGGCAGGCAGTGAAGAGCATGGCTGAACCTTCTGACTGCTCTATCAAAAGCTAAAAACCAAACTAGGCTTCACCCAAGGCTTGTTTGGGATAAAAACAAAGAGGAAACACAAGTTTTCTTGAAACAAAGCCATGGAGCAGCCCACTGCTCCACTCCAGCAGGAATATCTTCTGAAATATCACAGTTTCTCAGAGAAATTGTTGGGACTAATTTGATCCTATCACACGTGATTGTGTTTCTGTTGGTATGGGGAAAATGTTAATAGGTAGCAGATGCCACATTAAGTCTTAATTTGCCACTCCAAAGAGCCAGGCAATTCAAATAGAAGCCACCAGCTTGCTTCTTAGGGAAAGGCTCCTTGCCAAGACAGAACAAGAGAGGCTTGGAGTTTTTCTGTGGGTCTAAAACTCTTGTTTTTTCAAAATGTTTGTTTTCAACTCACACTTTATAAAAGGGAACCACTGCTGGGATTTTATAAGACCAACGGTGCAGCGATGGGGAGTGGGCTGTGCAAGCACACAGCCAGCATTTAACTGTGCATTGCTCTGTGTGTCCCAAGAAGGACTGATAAATTGTTTACCCTCCCCCTGAAACGTTAGACAATTACATTTTTCATGGAATCCCAGGATCTCCTGAGCTGGAAGGGACCCACAAGGCCCATGGAGTCCAAGCCCTGGCTCCACACAGGCCCAGCCCAGTCAGAGCAGGGCACTGAGCACATCATCCAGACGCTTCTTGCCCTCAGCCCAGCTCGGGGCTGGGACCCCTTCCCTGGGGAGCCTGTGCCAGCGCCCCACCCCCCTCTCAGGACAGAACCTCTTCCTGACACCCAGCCTGACCCTCCCCTGGCAGCTTCACGCCGTTCCCTGGGGTTCCAGCCCTGCTCCCCAAAGAGAGGAGAGAGATCGGCGCTGCCCCTTCGCTCCCCTGGGCAGGAAGCCACAGACCCCATGAGGTCTCCCCTCAGCCTCCTCTTCTCCAGGCTGAACAACCCCAGGGCCTTCAGCCTCTCCTCATAAGCCTTCCCCTCCAGACCCTTCCCCATCCTGGCTGCCCTCCTCTGGACACTCTCCAATGGTTTTGTGTTCCCCTTGTCCTGTGGCACCCAAACCTGCCCCCAGGACTGGAGGTGAGGCTGCCCCAGCGCAGGGCAGAGCGGGACAATCCCCTCCCTGGACCAGCCATGCCAGGCTGGATGCCCCCAGGATGTGGTTGCTCCTCCTGGCTGCCTGGGCACGCTGCTGGCTCCTGGGTAACTCACTGTCGACCAAGACCCCCAAATCATTTTCAATTTAATTCTATAATCCTTGAGAAGAGCCCAGCTGAGAAAGAGTTAAACCACTGCCACTATTCATCTCCCTGTGTTTTCAAGGCTCTTAGCAAGCAGATGAAGACACTACGTCAGTACAAAGGGGTAACATCTATACACACATCGTATCAATGTATTTTCATCTCAAAGTTGTTCACCAAAGCATAATGACAAATAATTGGTGGTGAAACAGGAGTTGTCAATTCTGCCTTAATCATGTGTTTACTCTCAGTCTTGACAGAAGTTGCAATATTTCTCCCATTCTCCTAAATGGCTACCAGCTGTTTTCAGTAAATGAACTGAAAACAGCAAACACCAATCTGCCTTCTGTATCCTTCTGTCCTTTATTGCTGGATAGTTTGAGGAAAGAAAGGAAGAAAAAAAATAATTAAAATATCAGCAAAGAAGCTGAAGCTTCATGTATCTATAAACAGAATCACAAGGTTGGAAAAGACCTTTAAAGTCATCAAGTCCAACCATCCCTGTCCTGTGCTGACCCAGATCTCTCAGTACCTCATCTCCCCTCTGTTAAACACCCCCAGGGGTGGGGACTCAGCTCCCTCCCTGGGCAGCCTGTGCCACAGCCCCACAACTCTGCCAGGGAAGAACTTTCCCCTCCCATCTGAGCTGACCCTGCCCTGGCACAGCTTGAGCCCATTGCCCCTTGTCCCATCTCCTGTCCCCTGGCTGAAGAGACCATCGCCCACCTCTCTGCACCCTCCTGGCAGGGCAGGGGAGGTGGGGAGAAGGTCTCCCCTCAGCCTCCTCTTCTCCAGGCTCAACACCCCCAGCTCCCTCAGCTGCTCCTCAGAGGATTTGCCCTCCAGCCCCTTCCCCAGCCTGGTTGCCCTTCTCTGGACTCGCTCCAGGACCTCCATGTCCTTCTGATGGGGAGGAGCCCAGAACTGGACCCAGCACTCGAGGTGCAGCCTCACCAATGCTCAGTCCAGGGGCACAATTCCCTTCCCAGACCTACTGGCCACACTATTTCTGACACAAGCCAGGATGCCCTTGGCCTTCTAGAGAAGCATCAAGGAGAAGATAACGTTTGACCAGATATTATTGTATGGCACAAGACCAATATGTGTCAGTCTTGACATTTATTAGAAGTATACCCCAATATCACATCTATGTTAGAAAAATCCTTCTAGGAATTAATTTTAGAGTCTCCTAGAGTAGGAGTTGTGAGACATCAGTCAGACATCAACAGGAAAAGAAATTAAACACCACAAAATAGTGAAACACCAAGAAACCAACCTGCAACTTTAACTAGCACTGATGAGCTTTTTCTGTCAGTAGCTATTTTCTGGCCAACTTCCACTGCAGACTCCCTCAACTTTACCCAAACCTGCATTTCACACATGACCAAAATCCTCATCCAAGTCTGGATCAGTGTCATTCTCAGCCTGTTTATCCCTCATGAAGTTTCATGCACGCTTCTCATCTTCCTGCCTATCTTGGCTGCTTTCTCTGGTCTCCTCTCCCATGGTGCTGAACACCTTCACCAGCCATGTTATCAGACAGCTTGGAAGTCCAAAGGGAAGAAGACAGACACCACAGGCAGCAGGAAAGCCAACAAGCCTACGACCCCAAGTAGTGTAGAAGGCTAATGATGCTCCTACATCAATGCTTTAAGTTGGGTCAGGAGTTCCACCACACTTTAATGTCCCAGGATGATGACACATGCAAGCTGCATGGATAGCATGGACCTAGAGAACCTGGAGGAGAACCTGGAGGAGAACCTGGAGGAGAACCAGGGGAGTGAAGTTCTTCAGTGATACAGGCAACACTATAGGGCTGACTATGGCAAAAAGAAGGAACATGAAAGTGGAGAAGAAGACACAGTGAATTTACACTTCATTTGACTTTGGCTTGTTCAAGGGTGGGGTCAGTGGGATCCTATGGGATGTTGCCTCAGCAGGTCTGTGAGAGGTGGCTGTGCAGAGCTGGCATCAGATAAGCCAAGGCTCTTCTAGAGTTGATATTGTCAAGAAGGGCAACAAGAAGGACTTCTGCAGGTATGCTGGCAGCAAAAGGAGATCTAAGGGAAACGCAGGCCCACTGGAGCAGGAGTCAAGGGTCTGAGCAGCAAAGGACACAGACAAGACTCAGATAATTCAGCTCCTTCTTTGCTTTGTCTTTATCAGCTGTCTCTGCTTCCCTGTGCCTGACAGCAGGATGTCATGGCAGAGTCCGAAGGAGTGAAGTAACCATTGACAGTGGACAAAGGAGTTATGGACCACTTAAGAAACCTGGAGATACACAAGTCCATAGTGTCAGACAAGAGTATCTGAGGGTGCCAAGGGAGCTGGCTGATGTCACTGCCACTCTCTGTCATCTCTGAGTGGTAATGGTGATGGGGAAGGTCCCTGGTGATGGGAAATGGGAAACATCACACTTGCCTTCAAAAAGAGTGAAGAGGATGAAGAGGGGAATTCCAGCCCAGTCAGCCTCATCTCCCTACCCAGAAGTTCATAAAGTAAATCCTTCTGGAAACCACAACTAGGCATGTGAAGGATAAGAAGATGATTGGGAATAGCCACGATGGATTTGTGAAGTACCAACCATGCCCAACTACCCCAACCACCTTCATTAACGAGCCAGCTCGGTGGCTGACCCTGACCACAACACATCTCTCAGCACGGTCTCCCCCAGGAAATTAATGATTGGATGGTGGAAAACTGGCTGGATCATCACAGTGGAAAGGTAATTATCAGTGGTTTGTAGTCAAACTTCAAGCCTCCCAAGGCTCGAAGCATACAAAGCATAAGTTTTGCTCAGCCACAAGAAAAGAAGGCAAGTTGGAGACTTTAATGCCATCTGCAGCTACCTGCTGGGGGGTTAGAAGGATGACAGAAACATGCAGCACAGGAACACTGTGCTGCCATCCAGAGAGACCTGGACAGGCTGGAGAGCTGGGCAGGGAGAAACCAGATGAGATTCAACAAGAGCAAGTGGAGAGTCTGGCACCTGGGAAGGAATAACTGCTGGAATCAGGACAGGCTGGGGGGGAGCTGCTGGAGAGGAGCTCTGTGGAGAAGGACCTGGGGGTCCTGGTGGGTGATGGGGTGGCCGTGAGCCAGCAGTGTGCCCTGGGGGTGAGAGAGCCAGTGGGATCCTGGGGGCATCAAAAGGAGTGTGGCCAGCAGGTCACAGGAGGGGATCCTCCCCCTCTGCTCTGCCCTGGTCAGGCCCCACCTGGAGTGTTGTGTCCAGTGCTGGGCTCCCTGGGATCAAAGGGACAGGGATCTCCTGGAGAGAGTCCAGAGGAGGGACATGGAGATGATGAAAGGCCTGGAGCATCTCCCCTGGGAGGAAAGGCTGAGTGAGCTGGGGCTGTTCAGCCTGGAGAGAAGAAGACTAAGGGGGGACCTTATTAATGTTTATAAATATCTTAAGGATGGGATGCAGGGGGAAATGGCCAGCCCCTTTTCAGTGGTCTGTGGGGACAGGACAAGGGGCAATGGCTGCAATTTGGAGCACAGGGAGTTCCACACCAACATGTGGAAGAACTTTTCCCCAGTGAGGGTGAGGGAGCCCTGGGACAGGCTGCCCAGGGGGTGTGGAATCTCCTTCTCTGGAGAGATTCCAGCCCCGTCTGGACACCGACCTGTGTGACCTGTGCTGGGGACCCTGCTTTGGCAGGGGGTTGGACCCCATGAGCTCTGGAGGTCCCTTCCAACCCCTATGATTCCATGATTCTATGCTCTACTTGGAGGTGCACAGCAAAAGCATGATGTGGAAGTTGCTACATGAACAATTCACCTCAATATTGGGAGAAAACACATCCATCCATGGGGAGAGTGGAACTGGGGCCCAAGGAGGGGATGGAAATATCCTTTCTTGGCTAAATTTAAAACTCAATTTGGATACGATTCTACATCTAACTTTGAAGTTGGCTTTGATTTGAGCCAGGGGCTGAGGAAAAAAGATCTGCAGAGATCCCTTCCAAACGAAATTATTCTAGGATTTAATATATTAGCCAGAGAATTTCTGACACAGAGTTATTTAATAATTGCTATTTTATGCTTTCAGTTTATGCACTTCAGTTCACACTGCTTCTGCTTCCTCCCCCCTGAAATCATGTCTTTTTGTTCCATACTTGTAATTACAACAAGTGTGGCTTTATGTGAAATATACAGGAGATCATAGAATCATAGAATCACAGACTGGGCTGGGTTGGAAGGGACCCCAAGGATCACACAGTTCCAACCCCCCTGCCACAGGCCTGGAGCTACACATGGTTGCCCAGGGCCCCATCCAACCTGGCCTTGAACACCCCCAGACACAGGGCATCCACTCACTCTTTGGGCAGCCTGTGCCAGCCCCTCACCACTCTCTCTGCAAAGAGCTTCCCCCTAATATCTCCTCTAACCCTTCCCTCCTCCAGCTTCACTCCATCCCCCTTGTCCTGCCAGTCTCTGCCCTTTAACAAGCTGATTCCCCTCCTGTTTCTCTGCTCCCTTCAGGGACTGGCAGGCTGCAATGAGGTCCCCCCACAGCCTTCTCTTCTCCAGGCTGACCCAGCCCAGCTCCCTCAGCCTCTCTCCGTAGGGGAGCTGCTCCAGCCCTCTGATCATCTCTGTGGCTCCTCTGACCCCTCTCCAACAGCCCCACATCTTTCTTGTATTGGGGGCCCAGCTCTGGACACAGGACTCCAGCTGGGGCCTCCCCAGGGCAGAGCAGAGAGGGACAATCCCCTCCCTGTCCCTGCTGCCACCCCTCTGCTGATGGAGCCCAAGATCCCATCACCCTTCCGAGCTGCAAGAGCCACTGCTGGCTTATGTGGAGCTTCTCATCCACCAAGACACCCAAGTCCTTCTCAGCAGGGCTGCTCTCCAGGAGCTCTTCTCCCAGTCTATATCTATGGCTGGGATTCTTCTGGCCCACGTGCAACACCTGACACTTGGCAGTGTTGAACCTCATTAGGTTCATGTGGGCCCACCTTTCCAGCCTGTCAAGATCCCCCTGAAAGTAACACACTGATCATAATGTCCTTTAGCAATGGGCTTAAAGGGCAGGCTGTCGTGAAGATGTGCTGGATTCATTCTGGGCACTGTGCTCTAAGTGCTATCAAGTGCCTTCTGTTATTAGAAGCAACGCTGGCAACAAAGAGCGTGGTGGATGGAGAGCACAAAGTCAGCGTGTGCTCATTTGTCTGCTAATAGGTGATAAATTAGAATAGGGTAACAGCTTTAATCATTCCTGTTGGAGCTAATTTCCTCCTTATTTTTTTCTATGTGGGCAGTTTTACACCTGAGCTTAATGAAAAAGGTAAATAAAGCCAAGTGGGGTAATGCCATCTACTGACTGAGCTGTCAATCAGAATGAGAGCTCTTGTATCGTTTGCTAATGATTTACAGGAAAGAGCTGTCTTAGACCCAACTGAACCACCAACATCATTCCCACAGTGAATTACATCTGCCAGAAAATGCCATGAAATGGAGCTTTATGATTCAGTGCAAGAACTGTGTATCAGGGGTTTTTTTTCTCCCTGTCCCAGAAGCTGCATGCACTCTGGAAAATTAACTGCAAATCAAGTATAGACAGTCTAGCAGGAAGAATAAAAAAGATAGTGAAATGAGAATGCATTTAAATTAATCCTTTGGCAAGGGATAAAGGAAAGACAGACAAAACAAGGGTAGAAGAGCAGACTCCAACACACTGGAAGGAGCTGATGAATGCTCAGTGCATGCGTGAGCATCTGCCCGCCTCAGCATCCTTATCCCCTCCCAGAGGGTCCAACCACCAAATGTTCCAGCACACATGCTGCTGTTATCACTGGGCACTTCAATTAAAAGATATCAGCTCACCACCAGCCTTAACAAGGAGGGGAAAAGGCTGGTTGCCTGAACTGACCCGGGCTCGGTGTCCTGGACAGGGTGTACTTTCTGTCTCCCACTGGAACAGATTTGTGCTGTTGTTGCTGTGATAAAGGCATCGATAACAACAGTCCAGAGTTAAACGGCCAAGACAGGCTGTTTGGTCTCGTCCTGATTCAGTGATAGCAGCCAGGGACGTGGGGGAAGGTTGAAGCCCTTCAGAAAAAGCCACTGATGATGCACATTCAAACTGACACATTGCCCCGTGGGCATAAGGCAGGCCTGAACTGTGAAACTTGGGAAAGGGAAAAGCATCCCCCACAAGCTCCCTTGGCTCGTGGAGGAGGATCTAGAATTTATTTTGTATTAATCCTCTATAATTTGTTTTCTATTAATCCACTGCAGTGCCACACCTCTACTGATTTGCAGGAGAAAACCATTACAATTTGATCACAGAATCGTAGGGGTGGGAAGGGACCTCCAGAGCTCATGGGGTCCAGCCCCCCTGCCGAAGCAGGGTCCCTAGGACAGGGCACACAGGTCTGGACAGGGCTGGAATCTCTCCAGAGAAGGAGACTCCACACCCCCTGGGCAGCCTGTCCCAGGGCTCCCTCACCCTCACTGGGAAGAAGTTCTTCCCCAGATTGGTGTGGAACTTCCTGTGCTCCAACTTGAGGCCATCACCCCTTGTGCTGTCCCCACAGACCACTGAGAATCCCAGAGTCACAGGGCTGGAAGAGACCTTTAGGCTCATCAAGTCCAACCGTCCCTGTCCTGTGCTGACCCAGATCTCTCAGTACCTCATCTCCCCTCTGTTAAACACCCCCAGGGGTGGGGACTCAGCCCCCTCCCTGGGCAGCCTGGGCNCTGAGCTGACCCTGCCCTGGCACAGCTTGAGCCCATTGCCCCTTGTCCCATCTCCTGTCCCCTGGCTGAAGAGACCATTGCCCACCTCTCTGCACCCTCCTGGCAGGGCAGGGGAGGGGTGAGAAGGTCTCCCCTCAGCCTCCTCTTCTCCAGGCTCAACATCCGCAGGTAAGAACATAAGAGGCTGACCATTTCTGCCTGTGTCTCACACTTCAGATATTTATAAACATTAATAAGATCCCCTCTCAGGCTTCTTCTCTCCAGGCTGAACAGCCCCAGCTCACTCAGCCTTTCCTTGGAGGGGAGATGCTCCAGGCCCTTAATCATCTTCGTAGCCCCCTCTGCACTCTTTCTAGGAGATCCCTGTCTTTTTTATCCCAGGGAGCCCAGAACTGGACACATTCATCCTTTTCTAGCATAAAGAATCATCACTTTTTCCAGGAGAAAATTACAACTTCTGACTGCCTGGTAATCATGTCTTGGAAGCAGGTACAAGACAGTATCTGCATTATTTTATCCAACCATTGGTAGAAGAGGAGATGCTCTGAATAGGGTTAAGGGTACCAGCTGTATCTCAGCATCATTATATCTCAGCTGAGCCAGAAGTTCCAAAGGCTCAGATATATCCCCATGATTAAGGGCATCAAAAAAGGATTCTAGCTTCAAATTTTCACTGGCAAGAGTGAAAAAAAAAGAAGAAAGCACTGTGCTTCCTATAGTATCTGTCTTTGTAACTATATATAAGCAATGTAACTCAATAGTCTGTTTTATTGGAGTGTATAATGAAATCAGTGTCAGGGCTGAATTCATTTCCCATGACAGTGAAAACTTGCCTGAAGTAGCTCGAGATGTGGTGGTTTTAGTCCAAACCTCAACATGCACCAATCACCCCACAACTCTTTTGCCTCCTGTGTAGCTTTTTGCAGGTTGGAGAAGAGCTCTGTGGAG
>VZTU01031375.1:3504-14506 GCA_013400835.1 Zapornia atra | reverse complement strand
CTGTGTCTCTGCTCCCTTCAGGGACTGGCAGGCTGCAGTGAGGTCCCCCCACAGCCTTCTCTTCTCCAGGCTGTGATCCTTGGGGTCCCTTCCAACCCAGACCAGTCTATGATTCTATGAACTTGTAGAGATGAAGGGAGCTGAGGTTTTTTCCCACAGCAGGCTGGCTTTAGCTCCTAAGACACCTCCTCTTCCATGCAGCACCTCCTCCTTTACATTCCTCTGAGGAGACCATTTCCAATGCTGCTGACCATGGGAAATGAAGGAGATCTGCTTTCCCCCCCTTCCCACTCAGAACTAAGTAATTCCCAGTTCATCTCCTTCCTTAGGATTCCCTCTCCAGCATAGGCACCTTTCCAGTGGATTTGTGTCTTTAAATAATTCCTCCAAGCCCTTTTCCTACCCCAGCTGCTGTGTTGTAGCCCTGCCTGTGGGGTGGTAAACACACACATAAGGACACAGAGCCTTCCCCTGATCTTGTAGTTAAAAGATTCAAGGTCTTAGGGGAGCAGCAGCAGCAGATTAAAGACCCTGGTGGGATTTGGGATTTCTTTCCCCCCCCCTCCCCTGGTAATGACCTTTTATCTTCTTAGGCAGTGTGGGTGCAGCAGGCTTGTCCTGCAGGCAGGTGGGATCTCAGTAAGAGGTTGTGTTCTCTCCCAGTGAATGACTTCAGGAACGTGTCCCTGAGCATGCTGCAAGCCCACTTCAAGAAAGCCCAGGAGCAGCAGCAGATTGGAAGGGTGGAATTCCTGCCTGTGAACTGGCACAGCTCCCTCCACTCCACGGGGGTGGATGTGTAAGTGTCCCAGGCAGCCCCTGCTTCTGGTGGGGATGGCTGAGCAACCCCTGAGGGGTGGGCTCAGGAGAAGGGGTCAGGCTGTGTTCAGGGGGGACAAGGGGCTGTGGGCACCAACTGGAGCAAGGGGATGTTCTACCACACCCTGAGGAGGAACCTCTTTGCTGGGAGGGTGGCAGAGGTTGCCCAGAGAGGTTGGGGAGTCTCCATCCATCTCTGGAGCCACCCCAACCCCCTGACCCTGGGTGCTGCCTGCTCGAGGGCACCCTGCTCTAGGGGGGTGGGACTGAGGGATCTCCAGACCTAAACCCCACCACTCTGTGAGTCTCTGAGAGCAGGTTGGGCTCCTGGGGAAGGGAAGAGCCAGCCTCCTTTCCCCTGCCTGCAGAGGACAGGCCACACTCTCCCTTCAGCCTCAGCATGAGCCGAGGGGCTGGAGTGCAACGTGGTGGCAACACCTCTGAGCCCACACTTTGCCTTAGGAACATGGGGGGGATGCGTGAGGGGGGGATATGTGAAGAGGGGGGGATGCATGGGCAGATCTGCCTGTAATCCCTCCTCCTCTTCCCCCCCACAGCGACCTGGAGCGCATCACCCTGCCCAGCATCAACCGCCTGCGCCACTTCATCAACGACACCATCCTGGATGTTTTCTTCTACAACAGCTCCACCTACTGCCAGACCATCGTGGACACGGTGGCATCCGAAATGAACCGCCTCTACCAGCTCTTCCTGCAGAGGAACCCCCTCTTCAAAGGGGGGGTCTCCATTGCAGGGCACAGTTTGGGTAAGGGGCTTCCCATCCCTTGTCCCCCTGGGCTGCTGGGTTGTTGCCCCAGGAAGGAGGCAGCCCCTGGGGTTTGTCCCCAGCCAGGCTCCATCAGCCTCTGCCTGGTTTTTTAGGCTCACTCATTTTGTTTGATCTCCTGACCAACCAGAAGGCTGCTCCAGAGGAGGAGGAGGAGGAGCACAGCACAGAGGTGAGGGCTCCCCACAGACCCTCGGTGTACCCCTGTGGCACTTGCATGCTGCCCTCCTCCCATGGCTCTTGTTCCCAGGGATCCAGGGCAGCCTCTGGCCTTGGGGGCATTGAGGAAGTAAAAGAAATCCTGAAGAAGCTGGAGCTGTCTGAATATTGTGATGTTTTTGAGAAGGAGAAGATGGACAGGCAGGCACTGGTAAGGAGCTCTCCATCCTGCTGTCTCTTCCATGCTGCAGTGTCAGTTCAGATGCTGATTACTCTCTGCATTAGGCACATTTCTTCTACTACACCTCTAAAAGCTTTGCAGCTTGGTAAGTGTTGGGTATTTTGGGGCAGCTTTTATAGAATCACAGCCGGGTCGGGGTTGGAAGGGCCCCCAAGGGTCACAGAGCCCCACCCCCCCTGCCACAGGCAGGGACACCAACCTCCAGGCCTGGAGCTACACAAGGTTGCCCAGGGCCCCAGCCAACCTGGCCTTGGACACCCCCAGGGATGGGGCACCCACCCCCTCTCTGGGCAGCCTGTTCCAGCCCCTCACCACTCTCTCTGCACAGAACTTCCCCCCAATCTCTCCTCTACCCCTTCCCTCCTCCAGCTTCACCCCACCCCCCTTGTCCTGCCAGTCTCTGCCCTTTAACAAGCTGATTCCCCTCCTGGGGACTCAACTCCTCACATGGAGCCTCTCCAAGCAGCGTGGCAGGAACAGACTTGGAGAGGAGTGAAATCCCTCCACTAACCCCCAGGTTCCTGATTTTCTAGTCCCTGTGCACGGAGGAAAACCTCAAGGAGATGGGAATTCCCTTAGGACCACGAATGAAGATACTTCACTACCTGAGCTCCAAGGTGGGGATGCAGGTTTGCCTTCCCATGGCTCTCAGACAAGGATCAGCCTTCCCTGGGCATGGCTTGATCCTGTGGCCTGTGAGGATGCTCACAGAGTGGGAGGGGCTGGAGAGGTGGGTGGCTGGGGAAGGATGGTGGTGCTGGGACCCTTCTGGAGGATACAGGATGCTGGGATGCTTGCTCATGGGGGGGTTAGGATGGGCTGGGGCTGCTGGAGCCATGCTAACGGGGTGTCCTGGTTGTGTTGCTGCAGGACCAGAGTGCAGCAGGTCCTGGGCAGAGCAGGGAGAGAGGAGTGGAGCCAGGATCCCCGCTGCAGCGTGGCCCAGATGAGGGCAGGAACTGCCAGTACCGGGATGTGGCCTTAGGACAGGTAATTACTGACCTCTGCCTGGGATGAGAAGGTGAACCCCAGCATGGGGTTTGCCTCATGAAGAATGACCTCGAGTGCTGGGTCCAGCTCTGGGCTCCTCACCATCAGAAGGACATGGAGGTCCTGGAGCGAGGCCAGAGAAGGGCAGCCAGGCTGGGGAAGGGGCTGGAGGGCAAATCCTCTGAGGAGCAGCTGGGGGTGTTCAGCCTGGAGAAGAGGAGGCTGAGGGGAGACCTTCTCCCCACCTCCCCTGCCCTGCCAGGAGGGTGCAGAGAGGTGGGGGATGGTCTCTTCAGCCAGGGGACAGGAGATGGGACAAGGGGCACTGGGCTCAAGCTGCCCCAGGGAAGAGGCAGAGCAGATGGGAGGGCAAAGTTCTTCCCTGGCAGAGTTGTGGGGCTGTGGCACAGGCTGCCCAGGGAGGGGCTGAGTCCCCCACCCTGGGTGTGTTTAACAGAGGGGAGATGAGGTGCTCAGGGATCTGGTTCAGCACAGGATGGGAACGGTTGGACTCGATGATCTGAAAGGCCTTTTCCAACCCTGTGATTCTGTGAAGAACTGCCTCTCCCTCTCTCCTAGGTGTCAGCAAACTACCCCCAGCTGAACTACAAGCCCAGCATCTTCTTTGCTTTTGGGTCTCCCATCGGGATGTTTCTCACCGTGCGAGGGGTGAAGCGCATCAACCCCAGCTACAGCCTGCCCACCTGCAAGGGCTTCTTCAACATCTTCCACCCCGTAGGTACCAGACCTGGAGCCTCCCCATGTGAGGTGTGTGGAGCACGAGCCCCAGCTCACCCTCCTGTCCCTGTGTCCCCCACCCCTCCCATGCAGTTTGACCCGGTGGCGTACAGGATTGAGCCCATGATCGTCCCAGACCTGGAGTTTGAGCCCATGCTGCTGCCCCATCACAAGGGCAGGAAGAGGATGCACTTAGGTAAGGCAGAGGGGACACCTTACTTAACTATCACATGTTAGTTCTGGGCCAGCCAAGGATCTTTTTTTGTGGTTAGTGGTCTGCTAGACAGTGTAAAAGGCTTCACTTTGATTCCCTGCTTTGCATACTTCACTAAACAGGCAGCTGTGTTGCTGCCTGGGTAACATCTTCCATCTAAGGCTCTCTAAAGATGCTCACCCCACCCCAGATTGGACATCCTTTCTTGCTCTTTGAAACAATACGTGGTTGTTGTGTGGATAATTCCACCTTATTGCATCTCATTCCCAAATACGTGCTGAAAAAGCCTTGGAAAGGTGACTGGAATCACAGAATCACCAGGTTGGGAAAGACCTTGAAGATCATCAAGTCCAACCATTCCCATCCTGTGCTGAACCAGATCCCTGAGCACCTCATCTCCCCTCTGTTAAACACACCCAGGGTGGGGGACTCAGCCCCTCCCTGGGCAGCCTGTGCCACAGCCCCACAGCTCTGCCAGGGAAGAACTTTGCCCTCCCATCTGCTCTGCCCCTGCCCTGGGGCAGCTTGAGCCCATTGCCCCTCGTCCCATCTCCTGTCCCCTGGCTGAAGAGACCATCCCCCACCTCTCTGCACCCTCCTGGCAGGGCAGGGGAGGTGGGGAGAAGGTCTCCCCTCAGCCTCCTCTTCTCCAGGCTGAACACCCCCAGCTCCCTCAGCTGCTCCTCAGAGGATTTGCCCTCCAGCCCCTTCCCCAGCCTGGCTGCCCTTCTCTGGCCTCGCTCCAGGTCCTCCATGTCCTTACTCACAGCTCCTCATCTCCCCAGCCTGGGGAAGCTGCTGTGACTCCCCCAACCTGACATCCCCCCCACCCCTCCTGCCTTTCAGAGCTGAAGGAAGGGCTGACCCGCATGAGCGTGGACCTGAAGAACAACCTGCTGGGGTCCCTGCGGGTGGCCTGGCAGTCCTTCACCAGAGCCCAGCTGCCAGCAATAGAGGCAGTGACCACTGATGCTGAAACAGAGGCAGAGGCCGGCACGGAGAAGCAGCCAGGTCAGTGGGGAGGAAGGATGGTGTGGAACCAGTAGGCTGGGGCACCCCGTGCCAAACCCAGGCACTGATGCCCAGCAAAGGGCTGTGGGCACCAGGCTCTTGATGATGGGGAGAAGAGGCAGCCAGGGCTCAACCCCCTGAGCCTGCCAAGCCTGGCACCCTTCTTGAGCTGTGCCTTCTAATAGTGTTTCCCAAGGGAAAGCCCTGGGTGGAAGGACAGAGGGTGAAGGGAGGGCATGGCAGCCATCATCACACCGCTCCTCTTCACCCCTTCAAGATGCCAAGGCAGAGGAGGCACCAGTGGCAGCAGTGAAGGAAGAGGCCCCCTCCATCAACGTGGGGAGGCTGAATGGGGGGAATCGCATCGACTACGTGCTGCAGGAGAAGCCCATTGAGAGCTTCAACGAGTATTTATTCGCCCTGCAAGGGCACCTCTGCTACTGGTAAGAGCCTGCATGACCCTCCCAGCAGCTTCAGATCCATGTCTGAGGGAAGCAGAGTGCCAACACCTTTAAAGCCAGTAGGAAAAGGCTCTGCTAAGGCTTCAAGTGGTGTGGGGGGTAGGGATGGAGGGAGGGTATCGGTACTGCCCGCATCTACCCCACGGATGTCATGGATGGAGAGGAGGGAAGCATCCCTCTCTCTAATTGCTGTGTCCTCCCATCCCAGGGAGTCAGAAGACACCGTCCTGCTGGTTCTGAAGGAGATCTACCAGACCCTGGGAGTGACACTGGATCAGCCTTTGCCAGGGAGCCACTGAGCAACCCGCGCTGCTCCGGCTGCTTCACGTAGGTCACCTTGCTGACACCTTCCCCATTCCCTAGGGCGCCTCAGAGGACACCCAGTCCATCCAGGGGGTGACATTCCTTCCTCACAGCACCATGTTGGGGTTTTTCCTTTGGCCCATCAGCACCTTTGGCTTCTTTCCTCTTACCCCACATGTGGTTGGATGCCAGGAGAGTGACCCGCTGCCGGTGAGGGCGGCAGCAACCACCTGTGGCTACAAGTCTATCCGATCCACAGGCTGGACCCATGGGCAGGACCCCACATATTTGGGGGGCAAGACATCTCTTGCAGGCAGGCAGCACCCCAGATGGTGGCCCCTGTGGTTCTCACAGCATGCCTTCCCCCCTCCCACCACTCATGGCTGGCTGAGGGGCGACTCGGGGTGAGGAGCACCCCTCTGTCCTCTCACCCTTGAAGCTGGGAATTGCTGGATGGGGGAGGCAGGGCTGGGTGGGGGGAATTTTGGTCTACCCTAGCACGGCTGCTCCCATGTCCTTTTGCTTCCCTAGATCCAATTCCACTGAGCACTCCCCAGGAAAGTCCAGGTTTCCTCTCTGCCTTCCTCTCTGCTCCGCTGCCGTGTCCCGCATGCTGCTTCCCAAGTACTTTGCTGCTACCTGGAGATAAGGATGATTTTCCTCCAGTTTGGGTAGGAGCAGGAGGGGGTGTGGGGGGGAAAAGACATGAGGGGGAAACACTTCTGTGCAAACACACACTGTGACTCCCTGTGGCACCGTGTCCTTTTAACCCTCCACCTTACAAGATACCATCTAGCTGTTCTAGCACGGAAGCAGGCTAGCTGTCTGGGCTCAAACCACCACTGAGGGCCTGATCCTGCTCCTGGCACAGTGAGGACACTCACAGCTTGTGACCTTGAGGAATAAACTGCCTTAAATGTGCAGCGTGGGGACGAGCTGTGGCAGCCTTGTTGAGTGGAGATGGACATAATGTGGAGCTTTGGGAGGGGATTTCCCCCCACCCTGGGGCACAGGCATCGGCTGTGAGGCCAGCAGGACTGCATCCCACCAGCTGTTCTCAGCTCCCCAAAGTGCTGCTGCATGGCCAGGGCTTCCATGGGTTGTGCCAGGCAGGAATGCCCCACGGGACAGCTCTGGGGAGCAGCGTGTTGGTGCATGATTGCTCATCCCTGCTGCAGCACTTCAGTAGCAGCTTCTCTGTGTCCTCACCCAACCTGTGGCCACCCACCAACCCAGGGCCTTCCCCAAGGCACTTCCCAGCATCGTTCATAGGACCACAGCCTCCCCTGGGGAGGGGAGGCTTCACCTCTGGAGCATGCTGCTACTCGCCTGGGGATGCTTCTCCGCAGCAGTTTGGAGGCCAGGAGGGACAGACCTCCCGCCCTCAGCCAGGGGCATGGAGCAGTGCTACTGGCCTGCTGCAGTGTGGCTTCCAGGGTGGCTACTGGGATCTCCCCCCAGCCAAGCACCAGGCACTGGTTCTGCTTTTAAACCCATGGAATGCAGCTGGTGAAGCCGTGGGGTCCGGCTGCTGCGTCCCACCAAAGAACCCCCACACCCAGCTCTGCCTGTGCTGTGCTAGCTCTGCTCCAAGGGGGACAGGGACCCCTTGATGATCCCTCTCCACAACCCCCTAGGCTGACTGGAGACAGGTGGTCAGGGTGTTGCTGTGACAGCCTTTGGAAAGAGCCAAACCACTCTCCCCTCCCCCTGAGCGACTGCCCTGCATGGGGTAAGGAGCCTTCTTCCACAGCCCCTGTCTCTGTGGTGTGTGTCCCTCCTGGTCCTGACATCATTTGCACTATGGGAAAGGTTTCATTTGCAGCCTCCACCCCCTTGTGCCCCCCACCCCCCAAAAAAGGGACACAAGCTGCTCTTTACCTGACTGCAGAGAACCCACAGGCTGCTTGGTTGGCACCTGAACTAACAGCATCTCCTACAACAGTAGGAGCAGGAACAGTCTTAACACAGGACACTCTCATCATCAGCTTTTTAAGTTAATGCACTTTGTTAAAAAGAAAGTTAAATGAGTTTTAAATGTTATTTAATGTCTTTTCCAGTAAAAGCCAAAATAAAACAAGTAGATGATCGTGGTGTGGGCATGTTTGGGAGGGGAGGGGGTGAAGGATTCACATTGGGGTTGAACACTGCCAAGGGTCAGGGGCTGCACTGGGGCTGGAGGGATCCCAGACAGAGACACAGACTGGGAGAGGAGCTCCTGGAGAGCAGCCCTGTGAGAAGGACTTGGGGATTGTGGTGGGTGAGAAACTCCCCATGAGCCAGCAGTGGCTCTGGCAGCTCACAAGGCCAATGGGATCCTGGGCTCCATCAGCAGAGGGGTGGCAGCAGGGACAGGGAGGGGATTGTCCCTCTCTGCTCTGCCCTGGGGAGGCCCCAGCTGGAGTCCTGTGTCCAGAGCTGGGCCCCCAATACAAGAGAGATGTGGGGCTGTTGGAGAGGGGTCAGAGGAGCCAGGGAGATGCTCAGAGGGCTGGAGCAGCTGCCCTACAAAGAGAGGCTGGGGGAGCTGGGCTGGGTCAGCCTGGAGAAGAGAAGGCTGTGGGGGGACCTCACTGCAGCCTGCCAGTCCCTGAAGGGAGCAGAGGAACAGGAGGGGAATCAGCTTGTTAAAGGGCAGAGACTGGCAGGACAAGGGGGATGGAGTGAAGCTGGAGGAGGGAAGGGTTAGAGGAGAGACTGGGGGGAAGTTCTGTGCAGAGAGAGGGGTGAGGGGCTGGAACAGGCTGCCCAGAGAGGGGGTGGGTGCCCCATCCCTGGGGGTGTTCAAGGCCAGGTTGGCTGGGGCCCTGGGCAACCTTGTGTCGCTCCAGGTCTGGAGGTTGGTGGCCCTGCCTGTGGCAGGGGGGTGGAGCTCTGTGACCCTTGGGGTCCCTTCCAACCCAGACCCGTCTGGGATTCTATGATTCTATGATCTTTAGGGGATATAAAGCTCTTTCTGTAAGCACAGCTGGAGCAGCAGGGGTGGAATGGGTGTACACAGCCTGAACTGAAGATGATGGGGTGGCATTTCCAGTCCTGTTGGGTTCCTGAGCTGGGCAGAGGCACATGTGTCTTGCTCTGCCCCAGCCTCACCAGTGCCATTCCTGGTGAACATGAGATGCTCATCAAGGACACACGTGTCTATGGGGCAGCCTGGTGACTGGTAACTACTTACAACAGTCCTGCCATGTGGCTGTGCCTGGGATGTCCCAGCAGCATCTGCCCTTCTGCTGTGTGAGGAAAGGAAGCCTGATGCAGGGCTGTGAGCCCCTCTGAAGGGATGTGCTTCATCACATCCTGCTGCTCATCTTCACAGCCCTGTTAAAGCTGCAAGGGAAGAGAGAGAAGTGAGCACCCACCTAGAAACCCCCCAGACAACACCAGAGGGAAGGGCTTGCATGGTGTTAAACCCAAACCTTGCAGTCAAGTTACCAATACCACAGCTGGTTTTAAAACATTAAACTCCTTTATTTGGCAAATTAGAGGAAAAAAATAATCATCAGGGCTGGCACCATACAACCACCCAGTGCTGGTTCCAGCCCCCTGTCCCTCTGCTTGCTGCTCCAGGTGAGCTCAGCTGTAATGGAAGAGATGATGGATTTACAGCCAGCTGGGAGCAGGACCAGCCCTTTGCTGCTGTGTGTGTCCCCCCTGAGAAGGGATGGGGCTGAAGGGTGACAGAGCCAACACAGGACAGCTGCTGGAGGGGGGACAGGGGGTTGTCATGTCCTTCCAGTTCTCTCTTCAGGGTATCTCATACCTGGGTTGTTCCTCCCTCTGGCTTGCAGGCTTCATAGTGGACCCAAAGTGGCTACAAAATCCAGGTCAGAGAAGCAGGACGACTTACCAGTGCTGAAGGGAACGCTGGCTGGGGTTCAGGTTCACCCTCCTTTGAGCCTCTTCTCACAGCTGAGCTCCCCAAAGCCATGCCCCCTGCCCGAGCTCTCTGGGAGCAGCAGGACAGAGCCCATCACTACACGTCCAGGTGGAAGCTGGGAGCTCCAGGCTTTTCCTGGTGCCCTGGCAGTAGCCTGGGGTGGTGCAGAAGGGGTTTGTGGCACCCAGAGTCTGTCAGAGGAGGGTAGTACTGCCTGTAGCAGAGGTATGCGAGCGCAAAGCCCATGGCTGAGCCCACCAACACATCTGCAGGGGAGACCAGAGCAGAGTCAGCTGCTTCCCTCTGCCCTCACGACCCAGCCTGCTCAGAGCTGGGCTGGATCGGTGACCTGACCCCTGGTGAAACACTAAGCCTGGCCTGTAGTTCAAAAGCAAGGAGAAAGGCAGCATCACAGAGTCACTGAGGCTGGAAAAGACCTCCAAAATCATCCAGTCCAACTGTCCCCTTATCACCCACATCACTCACTAACCCAGAACCCTGAATCCCTCATCCAACCTTCCCTAAACACCCCGAGGGATGGTGATTCCCCCACCTCCCTGGGCACCCTGTTCTGATGCCCAACAGCTCTTTGGGAGAAGAAATTTCTCCTTATTTCCAACCTGAGCCTCCCCTTGCAGCTGTTCCCTCTCATCCTGTCGCTGGATGTGAGAAGAGGCTGACCCCCAGCTCCCCACAACCTCCTTCCAGGGAGCTGGAGAGAGCAAGGTGGTCTCTGCTGAGCCTCCTCTTCTCCAGGCTGAACAGTCCCAGTTCCCTCAGCCTCATGTCCCAGCCCCTCCCCCAGCTCCACCACCCTTCTCTGGACACACTCCAGGGCCTCCCATCATCTTGCAGGCAGCAAAAAAATCACCATTGGAGGAGCAATCAAAAACCCCAAGTTGCCACCACGGGCTCCTGAACTCCTCTGCAGCACCACAGACCCCTCCCCATGCTCAGGGCACTCAGCTGTGCCCCCCCAGCCAGACACAGACCCACCTTGCCAGTGGTGCTTGTAGTCACAGGTACGGGACACGGCGATGAGGGTGGCGAGGAAGAGCGGGAGGAGGAAGGCACAGAGCCTCAGAGCCCTGCTGCCCCAGCCAGGAGTGAAGCAGTGCAGCTTCCCAGCTATGTAGAACGCTGAGAAGGAGAGACCAGAGAAGGCGACTGGAAGAGAAGGGTGTTGTGTCATGGCAGAAAGGGATCCGGGCTCTGCCAAGGCCCTCAGCTGGGCCTTTGCCTCCCACCCCAGGGCCCTCAGCTGGGCCTTTGCCTCCCACCCCAGGGCCCTCAGCTGGGCCTTCGCCTCCTACCCCAGGGCCTTCAGCTGGGCCTTCGCCTCCCGCCCCAGGGCCTTCAGCTGGGCCTTCGCCTCCCGCCCCAGGGCCCTCAGCTGGGCCTT
>VZTU01031369.1:0-12858 GCA_013400835.1 Zapornia atra | reverse complement strand
TCTATGATTCTATGATCACCCATCACTATTTACTGTTCTAACTGTAATCTACTACAGTACCACCTATACAGATAAGTGTTTATTCCTTACTCTTGTATGAGATTATCACCTTTTTTCCTTTCAGCATAATTTACTGTTCTTACCACACTAATCCGTACCGTCTTTGGACGGTACTAGGACAAACACCATCCTCTACTGCTCACTTTTTTACTGGCACTAGAAATTAATTTTTTCTAGACTGTTTATTAAAAAATGCAGAAAAGTTAGAAAATAATAGCAATGCATACTATTTGTAAAATAATACCCTTTAATTTACAGCCCTAACTGGCTACAAACATTGGTCCCACTAAATCCTCTTGGAGACCTTTGTAACATCATGCTGCATTTGACTACAAATAAATTCTTCACATGTGCAAATTAGGATTGCAAGTGTGCAACTCAACAAAAGAGTATCAACCCTTTTGCAAGGGAATTTTCTTGTGGTGAAGAGAAGGGAATTAGCCTAGTCCCACTCAGGTTGTTCACCTTGTTCAAGAAGGCATCAGAAGGCAGGTCCAGATGACTACCCTTGATTAGATGTCTAATTTTATTACATGGTTTAAGTGTGATAAACCCCTTCTAAAACCTGCACGTATAAGCAGTAACTTCTATTTGTTGCCACCAAAACAATTGCTTTGTTTCACATGTTATTACAGTTTCTTATTAAATTGCCTAAAATAATTATTTTTTCAGGCATTGTTTTGTCCCAAGTGACCCTCATTAAATTCAGGAACAGATTTACAGTTGACTCAAATGGGAGCAGAGTTAGACCTATACAAGCTATTCTTTTCTCTGTGCAATGCTTTTTTTAAAACATACAGAGAGAGGTATGGAGTCCTCCTTTTCAGACAATGAAAATCCATGGGTTTAATTCCTGTTTGAAGTATATTTAGTACTAGCCCCATGAAATTCAGAAAATTCCCTAAACATAAGGGATGAATATAGCCTCATGCACCTGTGATAAGCAATCCACTGAGACAAAAATCTGTATAGTTCACAGCTCCTACTTTTTTTTTTTCATCTATTGACCTCAATAGTGACACCAGCATAAAGCAGAAGGGAGGAAGCTGATATTAAAGCTTGTTATCCATCAGAACCCTGAACTAACATCCATCAGTGGCATTTTTTTCTTTACAAACTTAATCAGTTGTCTAAGCCAATGAACATCTGGCCTTAAATCTCCTGAAAACAATTAATTCCTAGAAACAAGTCCATTACTGATTGATTGCATTAATATTAGGTGATCATTTAAAGAATGCTAGCTACAAGAACACAGAAACTACAGTTTTATAACTCTTAATATAACATAAACATATGAATAATACTCCTGCTGCAACTTCACTCTGCCAGTATCCACAAGGATGGTTCTACAAAAGTAAATCACTAACCAGTTGGAAAGATTTTGTTCCTGTCTAATACTTCCTCTTCAGAGTAATACACATGGACATATAACAATCAGGTATCAGTGTGGTCTGCCTAAGAAAACAGTATCAAAACAGACTTAGAAAACAAAAGGAAATAAGCACATATCTTTCAGTCTGTTTAAAGAAAGTCTTTAAATAGTATCTGAGAATTTTTGATGTATTTTTTTAGGAAACTGGATCATTTGTTCAAAAAAAAAAAAAAGATCTTCAAGCATAATAAATATCTGACAACATACAAATCATACCAGGGTTGTTTAAGTCCAGTCCTTTTCTGACATTAACCATTATCACAACTGTAGCAAAACAGAGCAAGAACTTCAAATATTCAAAGAATAATGATGCAATACGTGTTCTACAGCCTCAGTTCCTTATTTGTTCCAGATTTCCTTACATCCACCTTTAAACTGAAGCCAAAAGATACATGCCCCATCTCACACAAATTTGATTAAAGAAAATATACCAGAGGAAACATTATGAACTCAATTCCTTGCATTTACAACTCTTAATATATAATTACTGCATTTGCAGTCTATACAAGGAGTCACATACCTCACCACAAATTATTAAATGCAACCTCAATTTCATGCCCACATGCTGGAAGCTAAACTCACTCTTAGTGTCCTGCCCTTCTATCCCATCTAAACCCAAATATATCACCTTCATGAAAATCTACATATTTTTGAGCATCCTCTATATCATATGACTTAAATATGTGCCACAATATATTTCTAATATTAACAATGTTTCTAATTGTTGTATTTAAATTTCATTTAGCTTCCATTTTCTCTTGTATTTTATGCATTGGAATAGTTAAAACATGATCTGTGACTGCAACCAACAATAAGCAACAAGCAGATATACTCACTGAATTGCATAAAGTAATGCCAGTATATTTTTTCCTCAGTGGTTACAGATAATTGAATTAAACTATTAATTAGTAATTTATCAAGCACAAAACTTTAAGATACACAGAAAAGCAGACTAATGTATTTAACAAGAACATTATGGCTAAGATTTTTCAAAACCACATTTTTTTTTCCAGTCTCATGGAATCACAGAATCACAAAGTTGGAAAAGATCTTTGAAGATCATCAAGCCCAACCTAATCCCATCCTAAGCTAAACCATATCCCTGAGCACCTCATCTACCCTTTTTCTGAACACATCCAGGGAAGGTGACTCAGCCCCTCCCTGGGCAGTCTGTGCCACAGCCCCATTACTCTTTCAGGAAAACATTTTTTTCTAGTATCTAATCTGCCCCTGCCCTGGCACAGCTTGAGGCCATTTTCCCTTGCCCTATCTCCTGTCACATGGCTGAAGAGACCGTCACCCACCTCTCCACAACCTCCCTTCAGGTAGTTGTAGGCGGTGATAAGGTCTCCCCTCAGCCTCCTCTTCTCCAAGCTAAACAGCCTCAGCTCCCTGAGCCATTCTTCATATGACTTGCCCTCCAGACCCTGCCCCAGCCTGGTTGCCCTTCTCTGGACTCATTCAAGGACCTCAATGTTCTTCTTATGGTGAGGAGCCCAGAACTGGACCCAGCACTCGAGGTGTGGCCTCACCAATGCCAAGTACAGGGGCACTATTACTTCCCCAGACCTACTGGCCACGCTGGTTTTGTTACAAAACGGTCAATTCCTATTGATCCCAACAGGAGCTAGATTTTAAAAGCTCCCTTAAAATTCTACAACAGAACAAACTTTAATAAAATTTCTTTAACCAATCCAATCCTCAGAGCTGCAGGCACTCCTGTTTTACATCAACTCCTTTAAGTTAGACTGCATACAGATCAGAGCACTGTCGTATCTCTGAAAAATACTGAAAAAAAATTATTAGCTGTTCTTGTTTCTACATGACCTTGCACTAGCTTCACATCACTTCTTGGTTTATTTTAAACAGCAAAGCCTAGGAGATAAAAAGCAGTGGAAAACTTGTGCGTTGGTGCAGGTTTTGCTATGCTTCATGGTCAGATACACCTCATTGACATTACCCAGCAGCCTTTGCCTTCATTGGAGCTTACTTAGAGTAAGCAACCCTCATATTGAAAGACCCTGTTCTAACAGTTCCCCCACCCCCTGAAAAAACCAAGCCCATGCTTTTTTGTCTGTTCCAGCAGCTCCTTCCTCCACAGAGTGAAGGCCAAAGGTTACAGTTACTTTGGAACAAATCATTAACTTCAGAAAAGCTTTTTTTCCCCCTAACAAAGATGCAACAAGCCAAGCTGTCACAGCAGCACTATCGCCTTTTGGCTACCTGTAAGAAATTCAGTTTTCAGGCCAGTGAAAACACGCAGTGCTGCATGTATGTGCATACCGACTGACAGACAGGTGTCCCACAGACCTCAGACCAGTTGCATATGCAGGGTCAGTCCAGCGCATCCTGCACAGGCCAGATGTGCCACGTGTGAGCAGAGCAGTAATGCAGCAAGCGCCACGAAGCAGCAGCAAGTGCAAGGCATGCTGAATTGGGCTCATGCACAGCATGTCACTGGATTCCTGCTCTCTTCAGGGGAAACGCATTGGCGATTCTTTACGAACCACTCAACCAGCCTTACATTAACAGGCAGGTAAATGGCTATAAAGTGGGGAACCTGCCAGTATGCTTCCAAGAAACGTGCCTGAGCATACAAAAAAACCACAGAATGTGTTGAAAATGCAACAGTTTATGACAGAGGAAAATCATCTGATGATTCTTTTCCTGCCCATTTCCTTATTAGCTATACTTCACAACACATCACTCATCTTATTGATTACATATTTTTTGTGAACTAGGTTTTACCCTGCTATTATGTAGGTATGAGAGCAGCAGCAAAGACCTTTCTTTTTACAGTTGCATTGTGTACTCTCAAAATCATAGTTCCTATCTTCAGGTGTGAATAAGATCTTCTGCCTTTCTCCTACACCAGGATGAAGTCTCTGAGAAGGGTACAAAAAGGAAGCAGAGCCACGGCACCACATCTGGTGTCTGCAGTCGCAGTGCTCAGCTCAGCAGAACAGAGATGCTGCCTATGACAAATGGGTCTATGAATATAAAGCACTATTTTCAAAGCTCAGCATGAAATAAAAGTGTGCTACCATGTTTCTTGCTATCCTGGCTGACAGTGAGATTACTTCTAAAAGAGAAGGCTGATGCGTACAGAAGAAAAACATGGAGGGATACCACCTTTGTTTGCAGGACAAAATACAGAACTTCATTCAGCTATCCTATACCTCTGAACGGCAGCTTTTCCCTTTTCAGCAAGGGAAAAAAAGCATCTGTTCAAGACCATGGAACATTTAATTTGCCTTTCCTTTTATGTTTATCTTGCAATATCCACACATAAAGCCAACCGATAATGAAAATAATTTTATAGATACAATTTAGCCATTAACAAAGAATAAACCTTCACCTTTCAAATCCTTCTTATAATCCATATACCAAGGGACCAGACCTCCATACAAGCTTAAGTTGCTCACCTTAAACTCACTAATGCTGCAGAATTTATCTGTCACCCTCCTACTCCCTGCCCCTTCCCCCCAAACACCAATTTAAATGGCCACGTGTAGAGATGAACCTTTCTTTATGAAAGACAATGCATGATAAAAATTGGTCACTAAAGTCTTGTCACTTCATTAAGGAAACTACTAATGAAGAGCCACTTAAATATTCACAGCATGCCTGCTTCATATATATAAATGTGGCCTCCATCAAGCATCAGTCTGCACATAAGCGTCTGCACAAATAAGATTTTTGCTTCATACTCTACAAATCTGTATTTCAGGAATTTATTCTGGTATTTCCTGTCTACTAGTGAACAGTGACCTGGAACCACTTTATTTTCACACTCTATAGTAACAACAGTTCAGCTATGCCACTGCAGACTTATTCCAGTATTTGCATGGGGAAAAAAAAACTTGCTCAAAAATATGAACGAAGGCATTATAGTTTGGGAAGTAATTAGGATTCCACTGCACACATGAATCTGCACATCATTTGGTCCAACTCTAAACTTCACACTGAGAGAAATCATGAACAGTGCCAAAAAAAGCCAGCAGAGTCGCACTAACTCAAAGCTAATAGAAGAATAACACCCAAAATGTGGAACATGTCCTGACCCATTTGTGCGTGCTCCAGAGCATAATTTATTATTCTGTAACTCTGCCTGAAGTCCCCTTTCATTAATGTTCAGCTTCTCAAGCTGAAAAAACTCTTTAGTTGAAGAACTTGATGGTAAACTAATAAATAATAAAATCTAATAGAATAATATCCTGGAGTAAAACTGCTGAGCCTTCAAATCTCTCCTTTTTTTATCTCCACTAAAGGCTTTTATTTGCTTCCCCTCCATGTCTCCCTAAAAAGAGCAATAAACATCAGTAAAATGAGCAATAGCTGTTTACTGAGTGTCAGGTACATTCGGTGGCCTGTCGCACAGGGAGTGCTCCCCAGCACTGATTTCAGTACCCCTAAGGAGACTTCAAGTTCTTCTGACACGGCATACAGCAGTGACAGGAAGTGTCACATGGCAACTACTGCAGCCTTCAGACTGTAGAATTTTGCTTGTTCCAGGTTTTCACATAAGCAGTAGTTATTTAAGCACTGCCGTTCCTTACCACGCACGCCCTGCCCCAAAGCTCTTCCCATGTAGGGCCAAACAAAGCGGGAATTCTGTCTTCTGCTACAGTTGGCAAACGCCCAGTGCCATCTGTAGAACAAAGAGATTGTATATAACAGCCAGGAAGGATTCTGCACCTACTACTCTGAGTACAAGATTGCTCCGAGACCTAGTTTCTCTGATTGTGGGAGACACTCACCCAGCTTCCTACATAAGCATATTAAGGAATACATGATTTATACCCATTTGTTCTGCAGAAAGTCCCGATGTTGGTTTGACTCTGATTCTCCCTGCTGCAAGAGTATAATTAATTTAGTAAGAGAGGGAATATTGCTATTTTCTTGCTGAGAAGGTTTCAGTTAAGTACTGGGAATTCTCTGAGGATCTGTAGGACTCCCATGTTTACTGCTTACTGTGTTTGCAGTCCTGTGAAATGTCCAGATTTCATCAGCATAAAACAATACACTCTGTCCATGCCGATCCTGGGAATGACATAGCAATAGCAGTTTCTAAGTCAGTCTAAGAAGGGTTTTCTCCATAACATCTCCTTGACACAAAATCATATCTTTTCCTAAAAAATTATCTGCAGTTAATTAATTTCTGCTACATCAGACAATCAATAAACTGTACTGAGTTAACTGGGGTTTATGCAATTCTGCTGTGATTTTCTTCATCATCTATACCAGCCCTTTGCATCAGAACACTGTTAGGCAACTTCACTGACACACAGCTCTGTTCATTTAAGAAAAATCATTGTTTTTCACATTAACATATAGAAAGCAGGAATTACTCATAGCCAGAAATATATTTTATCCCTTATTACATCACGACTGGTATTTTTTTAGCACACTGAGCATCATCAGTGGACAACAGCATTTACAAAACAAACAACTAAGAATCAGGACAAATAAATCTGAAAAACAATATAGTTAAAATCCCACATAATTAAAATACATTCAAAACCCATCTGGATGCATTCCTGCATGACCTAACCTAGGTGAACCAGCCCTGGCAGGGGGGTTGGACTAGATGATCTCTTGACGTCCCTTCCAACCCCTAACATTTAGTGATTCTATGAAAATGGAATTGATTGCTCCATACTGAAGACTGTGTTTGAAAAAAACTACTTAAATACAGAATTGCATCATTATTATGCTACTGATAGTCATATGTCCAGTATCTCAGGCAAAAAAATCATCCACAATCATAGCTGCCTTTTCAGCTCCACCCAATGCTCTTGTGACCAGCAGGATTGCTAAGGTAGCCTTTCACCAGTTCCAAAGTAGAGTCTCAGCAACGTTGCAAAGAAAGGAACCACCTTCAGTACTGTAAAGCCCTGCCTTTTTTAACAGAGGACAGGAATTACTTCTTTTACATTCTGAGAGAGACTGTGGAAACTGACAATCTTTTCACTTGTAAGATGTAAGACCTTCCTATCCCTTTAGCACATTAGCAACTGTACTTGTTATTAGATTTAGGGCCTAACTCATCCAAAAACACTTGCAATATATTAGCAGGTTTCTTTTTTTTATTAGCTGGCAATTTCAATATTTCCACTTAAATATAACCACTTATGTAACAGATTTTACAAATAATTTATAACAACAACATTCTGACAATGCAGATTCACATAGATAACTGCAGATTATAACTTTGTGTAAATTAAGCTAAGACTAAAAAGAAGAAATTGTGGTATTTCCTACCACCAGTAGCACAGAATGTTAAACTGTGAAGGTGACTTTCCATTAGCATTTCAATAGATCGCTGCTCTTAGGTATTAAAAAAAAAAACCCTAAACCAAAACTACCACCGTCACACACACCAAAACCCCCCACCCTCAAGCAAGGCGGGTCACGTGAGGCCCGCGCTTACAGCTCTTTAGGTGGAGGAAGAACAAGCAGCCGAACAGTGGGGAAAAGGAAGGGGAGTCTGATCAGGAGTAGTACTCAGAGGAAGAGAGATGCTTTTATTCAAGGAAAGGGAAGAAACAAGACAAGAAGAGTTGAAAAGGAAAGATAACAAAGAGAAAAAACTATGAAATAAGAAAACATGGAGAGCAAATAAATAAAAAATATAAAGCACAGAATAACAGGGAAAACAGGCAATTTTGTAGATTATTATATTTCTCTGTTGGGCATTTTATAACACCATCATTTTAGAGAAAACCCAATATCCACTAACCCACACTCCAAGGTATTTTATGTGTTTATTGCCATAACAATATCAGGGTATCTCACAAGGTGGACTAATTCTGAAAAAGTGAGCTCTTTTCCACTTCCCAAGGGAGTTAGCAAGATATAAGTGAACGAACATCAGATACATGGGGATGAGGACTAAGAACCCAGTCAGCCCACACCATCCCCAAACAGGAAGATGCCTGGCCAGTAGTTTTGGTCATTACAGCCTCCAGCATTTGTTATAAGCACATTTATAATTAATTTTGAAATACAGAACTAATACAGACACGCACACTAAGCATTTCATATGCCCCTTCTTGCCATTCATCTGGGTAAAACAATTGCTCAGGTGAGTTATAGATATTTTGTAAATATAAGCCATTTGTTCACTTGCTGTGTTATTCATCAGTCCTGATCTTGGATTTATTTATAGAAATATTGAGCATAAAAATTTTCAAAGGCAGCATCTGAGAAGATCTGAGGTTCACATGAAAATGCATTCTGTGCATGTGTTATAAACCTCCCTCCATTTAGTCACATGCTTTTTAAAAGCTTGCTCTCAAAAATGAAACAGAAAAAATAATGTGCAAATTAGATGATTAGTCACAGACAATGAAAATTGAAAATGAGCACCTCCCAAACAATGGAATCATGGAGACTTACTGGCTGAGCTCTCTGGCAAGTGCCTGCAAGTTACAACTAGATCCGTAGAAATCAATAGCCATTATCAAACAAAAATATTAAAACAAATTGATAAGTATTCTGAGCAGACCAACTATTTCTAACAGTAAGGATACAAGTGAACAATAGATGCAAATCCTATCCAAAAATCTGACCTCACTCAACTTCTGAATCCAGAAGCATATTCTATCACGTCTGTTCTAATCAAGTGGAAGGTTCACTGCAGCAGCCAAAGCATACTCCGAGCTTCACCAGGAATAAGAAAATAACAAAATACAAGATCTGGAAAATCTTTAAAGCATGACTCTCACTCTCCCAAGAGAAATCCTCTGGAATAGAGAAACCACACAGGCAAGTAGGAGGTAGCACCCCACAGAAGCAGCAGCTTTATTTTTAAAATATCATCTTAAACACCTTCCATTCTTGAATTTGGACTGATAATCTCTGGTTTGTAATCTATCTTTGGAAATATAATCAATATATTCAACGTTCATTTCCAAACTATGTACACAGTTCACAAGTTAAAAGAGTAAAACATGCAAAGTATGTAGATACGGCCCAGTTGCACTGCACCTGCAGTGCACAACTATATGCTCCAGAGCCATGGCCCATTTGTCTAGGAAGAATTTAGGCACAGTTGTTCTTGGTAATCTCAGGAAAAGAAGACCAGCTACCAATTCTTGTTTACCAATAAAACTAACTTCCCACAGAGAGCCAACAATCCTTAGACACAAACATGTTACTCTGTAATTCTGAATTCAGTTTCTCTGGGGCTAACTGCGTTACAAGTCTTCAGGGTGGGACAGGATCCACCCAAGAGTAATGAGGGAGATGACAGTAGTGCTCATCAAGCCACTTTCCATCATTCCTCAGCAGTCCTGGCTACAAGAAAGATGTTAAGGTGCTGAAGCGTGTGATGGCAATGAAGATGGTGAAGGGTCTACAGCACAAGTCTTATGAGGAGCAACTGAAGTAACTAGGGTTGTTTTGCCTGGAGAAAAGGAGGCTGAGGGAAGACCTTATTACTCTCTACAACTACCTGTAAGGAGGTTTATGCTTGGACTCTATGATCTTAAAAAGCCCCTTCCAACCTAGATGGTTCTATGATTACAAACAAGGCAGCATATAGCTTTAAGCTGGTATCATTAAGGTAATCATTCAAGAAGAAGAAAGGGTCAGCCACCCAGATGAAGGGATGGCATTTCAATAACCCAAAATGAATGTTTCCTTCACTTAACTGCATAGACTTACTGCTGAAACTTTCTTCTCTGCTAAGCAAGGCTTATGAAATAGTAGTTTCTGCCCCTGCCCCCTGTCGGGGCAGACAGCAGGCCTGCCCGCGGCCTAGCTCTCTTCTCCCAAGATTTAGGCCCTGACAATATTCTTCTGCTCCCATGAGAAAGGAAAAGTTCCTCGTGCTGAGAGGATCTTAAGAATCACATTCCCAAAACACAGAGGCCTTGATGACAGGGATACAGACTGCCCTAAACCAAGAAGCAGTTATGGGAATGTACTGGGAGTAACAGAACATGTTAAGAACCAGCCAGAATAAGATGGTCAAACAGCAGGTGTGCAGATGCTTTTAGGAATCAAAGGGAAACTAATGATATTTAGCTATAAGATGTGCTTATCAGAACTCATTATAATCCCTAACCAATCAGTGGGGTATAAACAGTGTGTGTAATCAATTAGCAGGTTTTTAGCTTGCTACGTTTGCAGTAACAAATGTATATAATCTGTGTGATTTCACCCAATAAATGGCTTCACCTAAAATTCATAGCGAATTGCATGTTGCTCTCTGCCAGTCGCCAAAGTCCCCCACCCCTCCCCATCTTCAGGAAGCTCAGCATAGGTAACTGCCTGGTTTGCTAGAAGAACAGTTACCATTCCTGACTGTGCCCAGCTATTTTATCACTAGGAAAGACTTTCTTAGCACTTTAGTCAGCACAGTAAAAAATAATGAAACCAATAAGACCAATGTACTGTTTGGTTCTAGTGCAAAAAATGCACTACCTCCCTTGATGTCATCTACTCGGCTGTAAGATAATTTATTTCTTTTCTTATTGCTGCTTTAAAGTGTCATCTTTTCCTCATGTACCTTTGCTTCAAGATCTTTTCTTTAGGTGCATTAAATTATTTACATGCTTTGCTAGCAAGAACCATAAACCACACATCCAGTGTGACGCACTTGAAAGAGGCCAACTCCAGCTAGCCCACTTTTTCTGCTATCATGGCTGAACAGACTGCAGCAGTATTACATGGGCAGCTGAGTAGGACTGGATGAGGCTTATGCATCCACTGGATATGGCAGTCTCAACAATTATACACTCATTGCAGCACTCTAAAGAACATAGTTGCGAAGGTGATTTTGCTTAGATTTATTGTTAATACGTTTCAGAAGTCGTTTCCACCTGCCTTTCTTCTTGAACATGAGATGTTTTTCTCATTTCTCAAGCCATTATTCTTAGCAATTTGTCTGCTCCTACATAAAAAGGAAGAGAACCTTGATTTGACTCTGCCCCTTCCCAGGGGCGGTAACCCAAGCAGGAGCATGCCCATCACATGATCCAACACCACAATGTGCTCCTACTACACAACTCAAGTATCTGTGTTCTTTGCTTCCCAATTTCCTGTTTCAAATTGCTCACACTTGAGCAGTTCCATAAAAATGTATTTTACAGATGTCACAAGAATACATAGCTTTCAGTAGAATCTAAAATATGAGCCTTCTAGAAACTTTATTCCCAAATTCCATTTTCTGAGTGCCAGAGACAGCATTATCTGTCCCCAAAGAATTCAGTTTCATTTTAAACAGTGCATTCAGCTATTCATTTTTCTGAGAAGGGAATCTTCCATCTGACAGTCTTACAGAAAAACCTGGCATTATTTTCCACTGTATTTGCAGTAAAAGCACAGAAAACCCATACACAAATCACTGTTCCTAAAAACAAACATTACCTTGCTCAGGAACTTTATCTGGACATTGTTACAAAGTAGTAGTAATAAGAAGAGCTACACTTAGGAAAAAAATTGGGCTCTACAAAAGGAATGAAAAACCTTTCCATTCTTGGGAAGGTAAAGCCAAAGGGGGGGGCAGTGAAGAACTGAGAAACAACCAGGGCCCTCACTGAATTACAGGAGGAAAGCTAAGAGATATGCTGTAGGAACTGATCAGCTGATCTACAAATTACTCTGGAAGCTTTGACCATAAAAGCATATTATCTTGCCTCTTCTTGAGGATAAGTATTCACACCTGGTGACCTTCCTTTTTTCTATTTTTAGTTTTTTGCTTTACACCTCAGAGTCACTCTTCTCTGCACTTTTCTCTGTGCTTTTCTCTCCTGTCTTTTTCTTCTCCAGATATAATGTTTCTTACACTTTAATCTGGTTTGTTTTCAGATTCTAAAGCATTCTTCAATATAATTGATTTTCAGCAATTAATCCTCTAGGGACCAAATAATACAAGCCATGTATTATAACTTACTAATTCCTTGCTTTAGGCTTTATCTCTTGAGAGAAAGAATAAAAAAAAAATCTGCTTTCTTACTAAATAGATTGGATGACATATTAAAAGTAAAAAGAAGTGGAGACTGATGTTTTATGCTGCTTCTATGTTTTGTCTGATAAATACTTGTTCATAAAAACTCCCCTGGGACTCCAGTACCCTGAAGTTCTGTATAAATTAAGTGCTAGTCTAAGTTTCTATGCTTTTGTGTCAATTATCTGTAGAACATAATGACAACATTTTCCTCCATACCCTTTAAGTTTGTTATTGGTGAGAGAAAGAATAACCATCATTCCAAAAAAGAAGTTTATAGCCTGGCAGTGTTAAAACAACTTACCACATACAGTGATACTGCTCCTTCTCCACATTTGCCTGCCCTATTAGCATACAACAGAACTGTAGCAGAGTCATCCAGAAGATGGTGAAAAGTGGGATCAGGACA
>VZTU01031360.1:418998-465208 GCA_013400835.1 Zapornia atra | reverse complement strand
ATATATAATATATATTTATACATATTTTGAATATATTTACATACATCCAGCACCTATATACTGCATTTGTGCTCTGTAAGTGTGTGCCAACATATATTTTCTCCAAATATTACAAAATAAACAAGGAAGGCAGACCCAAAGTTTGCCTCAAGTCCAACTGGTCCATTGTACAAAGAAAGTCTGTTGCAGCTTACAGGAAGCCAGAAAAGTGATAACAATGGGTATGTAGACACAGCTCAAACATTCTTCTCTCTTGGGAATATTTCAAAGTTGGAAATGATGAGATTCTTTATGTGGGTTCTGACTGCTTTCCTCCAAGTTTTCTTCTTTTTTTCTTTTTTTTTTAAATTTTGATTCTTCTCCCCTCCCTCCCCCACCCCCCCCCCTCGTATTTCATATGTACAAGCAGAAACATTAAGGTCCTGGAGAAAAGGTTTTGTTTTGTATCTGGTAGGTAGCTTGATGTTCTTGTTTTGTTCTTCCCCTGTCCAATTTCTTCTCATGTTTTAACACTTCCATTCATGTGTTGGTACTTGGGAAGACAAGGTTCATAAGGCATTGGATCAGGAGAAAAAACAGAGTCATCACCTGAAGAACACGAACTCCTCGTGTCGGGGTAACTAGGTGAATACTGTTCGAGGGGTCCACTGAGGTCCAGGTACTCCTATGGCAAAAGAAATAAAGTGATGGGTTTATAGAGTGAATAAGCCCGACAATAAGAGGTTACCACTGCTCTGATTTTGGTTTGAAACTCCAATGGGTAAAAGAACAGCTTAAAAAAATGACACTCATCATTTCTGCAACGTAATTGCATTCAAAACTGTCTGTTGCTTAAATACCTCGTAAAGCAAGGGGCTTGGGTAGAGAAAGAAAACCCAAGCCAATAACATGGTACGTTTCTGAAGTCCACCATCACCAGCATTAGCTGCGTCAGTGGAAATAAACATGCCAACCACATCAAAAGAGGACTTTTCACTTGCAATGATAAAAATGAAATTTCATCCTAAATGGAACCATTTTTTTCTTTAGCACATGGTAATGATTTGGAGAGGGAAAGATACTTCCAACTTTATATTCCTTCGGTCACTTTGAATATCTGGTTTATATTCTGTGATATTAAACTTGTCTTTAAACTTGCAGTGGCATACGTGCAAAAAAGGAACTGAAAGGAAAACAAAATTAAATTCGTTAGATTTGGGTTTTTTACACTAGATACTCGTGTGTGTGTGTGTGTGTGTGTGTCTGCCCCAGAGTAGCCATGACCAAAGCAATCATTAAAAAAGGAAATAATATCTGCTGAATCCAAGTTTTGGGTTAAGGCCCTTTTGCTTGAAACAACAGTTTTGGCAAGAGAATAAAGTTATTTTTCCCCTTGAAATGTTCCTTCTCTTTCAACTTCTAAAGGCAGCTGCATTCATTTAAATGCAATATCTCTTCATTTGCTAAACCACAAGTTATGATCGTACTGACGAGACAAGTCTTTTACCTCAGTCAGTGTTTTATGCTGCTGCTGTTCTTAGGTTTGGTCTTGGGTTAACTGGGGTTTTTTTCTTTTAAGGCAGACATTCAATCGTTATTGTGATATAGTTTAGAAATGGATGCTGTTTTAAAGGGGGGGGAAGTGGAATGGAGGTTTTAAAATGCTGAGAAGCACAGGAGGCATCAAGACAAGACAGTTTTGGATCTATGATCGTTGCCTCTCTCGCTGCCTAGGCTTTTAAAAAATCCACATGTATTTATTAGCCAAACAGTCCTACGTGAGCAGAAATAATCAACCACTTTCTAGACAGACCGAAGAAGAAAGTATTCTAGTATTTGAAGAAACAGGGCATTCTCATGGGATATCATGGCTCAGCATATCAAAAGGCTTGATTTACTTCAGTTGTGAATGCCGTATTGAAGGTGGGATCCTTATCCCCTCTCCAGCCTCCTTAACCAACACCACATAAAGGGGTAAAAGAAGCTTCCAGTGTTACGTTGGTTCTTGGTGTTCATGTAACATCACAGCCATGAGGCTGGCTCTCCTGGTGACTCGGTTCACATGTCTTGGGGAAACATCACATGCTACTCTGGGAAACGTGGAGAACAGGGGAAATAACAAACCCCCAAACCAAAACACCACCAAAACACCTCCAAACCACCCCACAACAGGTGATGACTCAGCATGGAGAAGAGCAAGAGATTACCAGAAATAATTACTTGCACAGATGCAGAAAGTATTACTGGCTGCCCTAGCAATTCTTTCAGTTGGGTGAACTAGGCTGACCCCGTATCACAGGTATCAGTCAGGTAAAACTGGGCAGACTACAGAAAGTTGGAGGTCTGAAAAGCACAAACGATGGAGGAAAACGGAATTCTCAGGAGACACTGTGTGAGAACATGAGTTTTCAGGAACGTAGAAGGTGTTGCACAGCCAAGTGAAACAATTTGCTTTCCATGTGCAGAGTAAATAGGACTAAAGCAATATCTTACGTTGAAAGGTTAGAGATTAGGAAAAACTTTCAAGAAGTAAGGCTAATGGAACAAAGCAACAGACTGTCAAGAGGCAATGCGGAAATACAGCAGTGGAGATCTTTAAGGACAAGTTACATAAACATCTGTCAGGAATGACAAACGTATAGTGGATGCTGCCGTAGGCCGATCAGATGGACTGGATGTGTTCCTGAGCTCTTTCCAGCCCTTTTTTCCTATGATTCTAGTCTAACGTAATTTATATAACCCTAAAGGCCTTTTCAGGTTACCTTTGAGATCATTCCAGATCCACAAGCAGTACAGAATTGGGAAGGCAAGATGGTTAACACACACACACACACAAAAGAAAGCAATATCCTTTCCCAGGCTCCGAACTGCAGCCCAGAACCTCCCTCTTGACTTTACAAATGCATATCCAGTCCAAGCCACCCAGCACTCTGCAGGGGCAGCCAGCCCACCTCCAACCAGTCTTGTGAAATCATGTATAAATTAGGCAGGAGAGGATGGAGTCAGGACCGGATGACAGGAAAACGGTAACGGGTTGTGGTGCTGTGCTACTGGCTCCGTAGGAAGAGCACGTTCCTGCCTCATCTCTGAGCCATCCCCGAAGGTGACACTAACTCTTCGAAACAGAGTTTCTTACAAAACAGAATTCAGATAAATTTATAGCTGCTCTGCAAGCCAAAATCTTTTTCAACCAGATCTACTAGGTAAAGGATGATCATACGATTGTATATAGAGCTGCTTAATAATCTGTTTTTTGTTTCTCTGGCAATTTTGAAAAATTAAAAAGTAATGTTGAGGACCCACATAAAGCAATCAGTCTTTTTTTTTTTTTCCCTCCTCCCTCCACACCCTACATCAAGAAGCAATAGCAAATCTGAAAAAAAAAATAAAATTTTGAAATGGTCAAAAGTTGCTGCAACTTGCCTGGGTGTTTTGTTCTTTTTTTTTTTTCCCCTCCTGCTATAAATATAATTTCTCAAGAATTTTTTAAATGTTTCTGGGGGATCAAGCATTTTCTCTCAAAAGAAGTTTCCACCAGAAGAATCAACATTTCCATCTCTTGTGACCTTCTGTGAAGGTGCATGTGATTTAGTGGTAAGAGAACAGATTCCTGTGTGAATACCCTAATCAGCGTGTTCCTTGCTAAAACTAATAATAACTCAGACCTCTGAAAGAATGCTCTTCAAATAAAACCTTTTTGCATTCATATATCCCAACCTGAAGCAGTGTTAGGCAGGACCTTTGGATAATTGGATGGCTGTTCACACGTTCCCCGTGGGTCCTCATTCCCTCCACAGAGAGCTATTTCAGTGAACCTAATTCACTCTCAGACATATAACCTGAAATCTACCATTGACAATTTTTCCTCTTCTGACCTAGATAGCATGGCTGGGAATCAAACTGAGTCGAGCAACAAGAAACACCACAATCTACTCTCCATCTCTCCTTCACATGAAACTCGTGTTGGAACAGAAACACTGCCTCTCAACCTGCTGCGTGTAGTCCCTCAATACCACTACGTTAAAAACATCAAAAGATGTGATGAGGGAAAAAAAAAACCAAAAACACTTTAAAGATGTGTTTCTGTTTAGTTACATAAATCAAGGCATAATGGCAAGAAACCGAGGATTTCATACGATACATAGTTTAGCTGCGTGTAAGCTCAGAGGACAACGACAAACAGAACAAGAAGAGAATTTGAGCAGGATTTCATAATGGAATAAATTCCATCTGTCTCCTGAACCATTTGTCCTGATCAGCAGCTTATGGAGGGAAACGATTTACCTACCTCATTAGTTGTGAGAGTGAGAATCCGATCCAAGTCTTCTACCAACTGTTTAAAAGTCGGTCTCTGTGAAGGCACAGCATGCCAGCAATCTCTCATCATCATATAGCTGTAAGAAATACACATTTTCTTGGCTTAATTAAAATCACACATCCTTCTTAAACCTTTTCATGCACAGTCAATGTTCTCCATCACAAGTGAAGCAGCAAGCACTCACTGACCTACACGTGGGCCACTGACTTTCCCAAAATCATGCATAACTCTCCTTTCCCTCACAGGCTCAGTTCTACTCCTTGCCCAGTGTCTAAATGACCTTTTCGTGGACCCAGTTCTGTCACCTTCTGTCCCACTGGTTTGAATGGTATTAAATTGCACATGCTTAAGTATTTTTGCATGTAAAGGATCGATGTTTTTATGAAGTGAAGAAAGTAAAATGGGGATAAAATTTAAAAACAGTCAAGGGCTATGCTGGAATACCAGAAAGGGAAAACACTCTCCCATCATCACCAGAAGATAACACTGCATTAATGCAGAAATTCCCAGATGTGTCTTATTGTGTGTAATACCAGCCTGATGTAGCTTATATATGTTTAGTGGTATGTGTGCCATTTAGGAACTTACATGTTAATTAGATTAAAATAAAAGAAATATAGGTATAAAAACACTGATGAAGGCTGGCTTGGAGATGGTTTCTCCCTTTTTTTCCAGTGGGATCACAGCAGGGTGTGTAAAGGAGTATCCTCCTGAAAACCTGTCCATAGCTTTCCTTTACATATCTATACACATGGATATCCACAATTTTAGAGTTAAGCCATTCTGAAAATGTGTGATTCTGGTGGGGGTAGAAGCATTAGTAGTAGCATTAACTGTGTGAACTGAGCACAGTTTGTGCCCTTCCATGCTGGTATGGCAAACGAGGGTTCTTACAGTTCATTGGTGCAGTTGGCAGGTTTATCCATCCGGTGCCCTTCTTTAAGCAGCTTAAAAAGTTCCTCTACTGGGATTCCTGGGTAAGGTGATCCTCCTAACGTGAAGATCTCCCACATTAACACACCAAATGACCAACTACAAAGCAAAAAGGAAACAGCATCAGTACATCTGCCTTACTGTTGAAAACAGAGCTGTTTCCCTGACAGGTGTGATGACTGCCAATCCCTCTTAGGAGATGCTTAAATCAGCACCTGCCCACCTATGACAGCGTTGAGCAGGACATCCACCCATCACGTGCATGGGCAGCAAATGGGGACTGACCAGAGCACATTCTCAAACACTCTTTGCTGTTTTCTGGTGTGCTCTGAGCACCCAAATTTCCAGGTCTACTGCAAAGAACTGCGCCTTCACAGCTTAATTATTCACTGAACGTGCACAGCTAAATTGGGATGAGATTATGTGGTGGGATATTTTGAAAAAGGAAACTGTTCAAAACAAAAAATATTTTGCATCATTCTGCTCTTCTATTATATTTTTTATTATCATTATTCATTTCTGCTAGGAAATGAAGGACGGCAATTTTAAGCCAGCTTTCCTGCCTGCTTGCCACCTCCTCCAGAGCCTGCCTCAGCACGCCTTGCTGGCAACCTCAGGGCTCTTTGGCAGGCAGCTTTGCCAGGTGAGCAACAGCTCTGAGCTTCTCCGCAGCTCTCCTAGTTTTGCAGCCCTGTATTTTAGTAAACTGTTTGCATAAACTTACAATAATATTATCTTTAGCCGTCTTCAAAGCCACCACAGGGCCAAGAGCCTCCCGGTTCCAGCACTGAAATCCTCGTGCTCTGTGGCTGCTAAGGAGCTCAGGCTGACTTTCAGTCCTGAGCCAGTGAAGTAGTTTTCTTCACATGCACTTAAATATTTTGCCAGGACGTTACTTTGAAACAAAACCTTGATCCACCCTTAACCTGTGTATATAGTTTCCTTTGTAAATAACAAAGATGGCAAGAAAATCCTCAACTAAATGCTTTTCTTGAGAGCGCAGCTCAGGAAGCGCACCCAGGTTAAAGGAGATACCTCTTGTTTTCTCTACTCTGTCCTCTTTCTTTTTAACGTTGCACTGGTATGCGTAACCTTTTACACCTGTGCTGGGAAGCATCCAGCCCTTTAGGGTTAACAGCTTCTCTTGGAGACATTAAAAACATAAGATCTTCAGCTGCATTGCATAAAAAACCCTCAAGTCTACTTCAAGCACAACACACACGAGTACTGTAGATGGGCCTAGGAAACTGTAATAGGAAGCAGAATAAATCCTGAGCGGTTGCATCAGCCAGCGGCTCTGCACACACATTAAAAGATTTTCAAGTGTCAGAGTCCAATGATTTCCTACTCCATGTGAAGTACTGCTGGGAAGCAACCATGCTTCTAAAAATCAGAGAAAAATTTTCCAGTACGCCCAGCCTATGTTTTATCACACCTAATCCTAGCACAATTTTTATTAAGAAGTTTTCAGAAACTTTTCTCCTTTTCTTTCTTTCTCTTGCTCTCTTAATTTTTTTTTTTTTTAAAAAAAAAAAAAACCAAACCTGGAGGAAGTCCAGAGTATGTCAAAAGCCAAGCAAATTAGATAGACTCTTTGTAGCTGCACATCCGTAAATAAGTTCAAGCGGGGAAACTTCCGCACTGACAGAAGGAGGTTAGCATTTTCCACCTTTCATGTGCTTTGAAGCTGGGCAGATTAGTAACAGAGCACTGGTTAGCAGTCTACCATAAAATCCCCACTTTCTAAGGGCAAGTCCTGTTCCATCTATTAATACGTGGAACAGAATGAAAACACTTGAAGGTAAAGGACGACAGGAAAAAAATACTTTTAAAACATCCCAAATTTTAACAAATACAAACCAAAACAACCCTCCTTCCCAACCCCACAAACCCCCGTTCAAATAAGGCCACTTACACATCACTTTGATGCGTGTAAACTCTGTCAAAAAGAGCTTCTGGAGCCATCCACTTTACTGGAAGCCGTCCCTGTAAGTTTGGAGGGGAAAGGAAGAAAAATTAAAATGGTAGCGATTTACAGGATGTTTTCAAAGCCAAATTATTATTTTTTTTAGAAGATTAATCGAGTCTAAGAGAACAGTCTGCTAATGCAAAACAGCACATAATTCACCTTTAGAATTTTTGGAGGAAAAAAAAAATAGCAAGGTGGGCTAAAGCAGGGAGACTTTTAAGAAAAAGTTAAGAAAAATTGATATAAACACATAAATTAAAAGCATTGAGAGCTCTCACAATGTTTCTGCAGTGCTTACGAGGAGAACGACAGGATAAACAGACTGAAATGAAAAAGTTCATTCCACTATGGCTCTTCAAAGACAAAAAAACCTCCAACCAATAATCCTCTGCAAAGCAGGCCTGCCTGCAAAAATAAGTTGATCACCAAACCCAAGAATTTTGTTTTCCTACTCCACCTCTTGTAGTGACCCAAAGCTCACAGTCACGAGTGCCTGTTGCTTTGCACATCAAGTCTGCTCTGCTCAGAGCCCAGGAATCACACTAAATTTGAAGAATATGAGGAAGGTTCAATTCCCTCCAGTACTGACGTACCCATACCTGGGTGGGCCTGTCTTTTGGAGGGAGGCAGATATTACCATTAAAATGTCAATAATCATGTATGGCTTTATTTTCATCGGTAGAGCACTTAACATGTTTTTTTTAATAGTGATTAATATTTATACAAAATACTAAAAGCCTGTAGAGGTGAGTAAATTCTGCAAAGTTTCTACCAAAACCAAAGTGGAGTTCCTCAGGACCCTGAGAAGGTGTAAGCTGTTCAAACTAGGCCTCAACAACTACATCTGAAACGTTTTGTCTCCTTGGTTTGGCACAGGTTAAATGCCAAAATGGTGACAGAGTGAGGAGTAAAAATCCATTTTCTCCACCTCTGATACTACTACTGTAACTTGTAGATACGGTAAGCAGAGGCAAAAGGCATAAAGCTCTATGGGTCATCACCACACATAAACAGGACTTCTGTGAGGGTTTTTACTAGCGTTGTTTACACAGTGTCTGTGTCAAGACCTCAGGCTTGGTTCAAAATGAGCTGGAATCAGTGGGAATATTTCCACTTATTTCAAGTGCTTGGAGTCAGGGACACACAAAACAGTTCTCATACTTTAGCATTTCCAATAAATCATGTCATCTACAGACTCTTTGGTTATCTTTTTAACTAACTGTCGCTGTAAGAGGGGACAGAAATGCTCATGTCCTTCATCCCTGTTTTCTGCCTGTGATGAAAAGTAAGGCTGCTGTATGATAAGCCCATTAAGTTTATAACCATCATTTTGAAGTGAATCATTGTAAGAAACACTGGTTTCCAGAGATAAGAAAACAGTCCACTTACGTTAGTAGTCTTTTTATAATAATCTATATTGTTGATGTCTCTGGCTAAACCAAAGTCTGCTATTTTCATGACATTATTTTCAGTTACCAAAACATTTCTTGCAGCCAAGTCTCGGTGGATACACTGGAAAGAGAAGAAAAAAGGGAAAAAAGGCCCACTGAAATACACTGCTGTAAAAGTGAAATTACTTCTACATCATAACTAATCTGCTTTACAGATTTTTAAGCTAAATCACAAGGTGGGAAAGCAACATGTTTACTACAAACCTGTGAAATATGATTGTCTTCCCTACAGCAATCCATCCCCTCAGCTGGTGTTGAACAACAAGTTGAACAACAGCCCCAAGAAGCATCTTAGAAAAGCCTGGTTTACTTAAGACTTGTACTTTGCTAAGCCTGAAAGTCTGGGTGGTGACCCAAACTGGGCCATGCTGTTAGTGATTCACTCTCCGTTACATGTGCCCAGGCACAGGTATTGCAGCATGTTCATTACAAATACTGTTAAGAAAACATCATCTCAAGAGAGCTGCAACAGACAGGCTGGAGAAGTGCAACCATTTTTAATGTAAAAGATCTTAATATGAGATATATCCACAGTATATAATTTTAAGCTACACATCTAGGGTGTCTTTACCTACTTCAATCTTGAGACTATAACAATAAAAGTAAAAAAAACCAAACCAAAAAACCCACCACAACACAATAAAAAAACCCCAAAGCAACACAATCTGGGCTGGACTGTTTGTTTTTTAAGCAGCTTTGATACTAAAACTAAAAGTTTTATCTCCTCAGAGATTTCTTTTCCTTCACGTCAGCATTACCCTGAAAACTTGCAACTGATTTTTGACACTGAAAGGACATTGTGCCTGCTCTGGACCTTGTTCCTGTGTTTAAGCAGCCTTATTAGGGTTGATGGCAACAGGGGCATGGTAAGAAACGTTGCATTTGGAATACCCCCCAGGATATTGTACTACTTTTCATGTTAAATAACCTTCCCCCCACCCGCCTTCTCAATTTTGAATTACTCTTTATGTTGTCCTCTTTATTTCAGCATGTGCATAGACATGCTGGACTGAACCACTACAAAAAAAACTTTACAACAGCTAATTTCTTTTGTGCATTACAACTTGCCCCAGCAATTTTCTGAGATCTCTTATCCTGCATGGGTCAAACAAGCCTACAAAGCTTCTGCTCTGGGTTAGTCATGTGGAACTGCCAGGAGAAACCTGCCCCAGCAATGCCTTCCTGTGCACAGGACCAGACAACAGCACATGCTTTCAGCATCAAATCAGTCTTCTAACTCAGCATCAGCAATGCTATGGTAGCAGAAACAACACGGGCCAGCCTTACTATTTCCCTGTCCCTGTTCTCAAACCCTATGAGAACAGCCTCTGAGACACTAGGAACTCAACACAAGAAATACACACTACACTGTCATCTGAGATGCTCTGTGATATCCAAGGTATCTTGATGAGTCTACCAGGAACAACACAGGATGATCTACAGCAGATCCATGTTCTTCCAGAGTGGCAGGCTGGAAGGGGTATCACAGAGCATCTCAAATGATGTGTAACACCTCTGTGTGAATGCATCAAACGATTCAAACCCTATTAGCTTCTGACAGCGTATTTCAGCTTTCACATACCCTACAGTTTTACAACTGGGACTCTTCCTATCTTCAAAACAGTGCCATTACCGATTTCCATATCTTGCAGGTTTCATTGCCAATCCTCTAGCCCTAATGATTTGCTGTCTCTTTGCAATGATCTGGGTCTGTCCCTGTATCTGGAGCTCCCTGGTCATTCCTGCCCAGTATTGGAATGATGGAGCAGATGTACCGACAGAATTTTAAAAACCATCTAACTCAGGAGGAACATCCCATTTCCAACGTAAAATTGCTTGTAAAGTAAAACATGTTGTAAGGCAAAACATAGGTACCCAAAAATCTTTTTTTTTTTCTTTTTTGGTCTCAATGAGCCATTTATTGGATTGAAATAACAAGAACACTGGCCTTCTCACAGTTCCTGTGCGATGGAAATACCACGAGAAGACCAGCCCTCTATTACTCAGCTCAGTAAATGGATCCCTAGGGGCAAAAGAGCTAGTGAAATGGAAACAGAAATGGTAGGATATCTGAAGAACTGGAGTGCACAGCTTTACTACATGCTGCCTTTTGTTTTCCCTCTGCCTGCTGCCTTGTGCAGCACCTCACACACACTCTGTCAGGTTCATCTCAGCGCTGATCAAGTGTTATTGCAAAGGAACTGGATCAAGGATGAAACGGTTCTGCCATGCACACCCCTTGGCAGTGTCCTACACCAGCATCTCAGAATTCTCAGGCAGGTGCTTGTTCTCAAGATTTGCCAATGGAAAGGTTTCTTTTTTGTCTTGGACAACAGTTCTGTTTTCTTGGGACATGGCTCCCTGCCAGGCAGATGTTTCATTTATCTTAGAAAGAGATATCCTAAGGTGCTTTACCTAATACAGTACTCGTGCTTACTTCATAAGAAGAGTTTGTCCTGGTGTCATGCACCTGTCTACTCTACTGCACTGAGAATTACTCTTTTAAAACCCAAGGATAAAGTGAAACTTCAATTCCCCCTCTCCCTACCTTCTACAAGTGCAGAAAAGCAATGAAAAAAAATTAATCATGGCTGTACACAACAAAAACAAAGGGTTACTCTCAGCTCTAGCTTTTGGTTAAAAACAGCTCCACACTTGGGAGTGGACACGACTGGAAATCAGAACAAATCCCACTAACCACTCCATACCTTGCAGAAGTGCTTATCATCGGTATCTGGTGCTCTGGCTTAGCAGCTGGGTCCAACCACCACCCAGGGTGTTCATGATTGCTTGCCCACCAAGCCACAATGTTTACAGTCAGTTATACAAGGCTATTTAAGATTTCATAACTATAATTCAATCAAACTACTGGTTAAAAAAATAGTTTTTTCAGTAAGCTTGCTCTCCTGACAAACACCAGTTGTAAGTGAAGTGCCTAGTATAAGTGACTAATTAATTTTTGCCTCTTCTGTTCCCAATTTTTGCCTGGGTCTTCCCAACTCTGCCTGTTATCATTCTGCAGATCCTGCCAGTAACTGAATTCATTCCTTTTGCATTGCTACGTGAGCTGATTTGGTCAGTTTGGCTGGAAAGAGAATGCAAACAGTGCCTGTTGTCTCCTGAGTGATGTGACTTGAGTAACCAAGTGACCACCTGTGCTTATGAATTGAAAGTGCAGATATTTATGCAATATTTAATTTAAACGATCCATCCCTGGCCTCATTTTACCAAAGTCATTAAACAGAGATTAAAAACTTTTAAGTGCATTAATTTTCCCACTGCTTTTCAAGAGTAGGGATTATGCAACTTGTTTGAGCAAGGTCCTTCTCTCAGCAAATTCTTGAGCACAAACAAAATGAGAACTAAACTCAGCTTAAAAAAAAGAGCAGCAAACAAATACACATCACGCGCTTCGAGCCGAATTTGCTGAGCTCCACCTACTTTCTGTGAAGCCAGGTACTCCATGCCTCTTGCCAACTGGTATGTGCATGATACCAAGTCCTTGAATGTCATCTGCTCCTCTGGTACCCTGTTAATATCAAAGGAATACTCCATCCCTGGGGGGCGGCGTGCTCGCAGGTACTCACGCAGGTTTCCTTTGGAAGCGTATTCTACTATCACGTACAAGGGACCTTTGGATACACAGAGTTGTGTGAAAACTGGAGTTAGGTCAAAGAGTAACATGGTTTCATGTAAACAAGCTTTTAGTGCTCTATAATAAATGCATTGAATTAATAAGATGATCTGAGGGCTGGAGCACCTCTGCTATGGAGACAGGCTGAGTGAGTTGGGCTTGTTCAGCCTGGAGAACGCTCCAAGGAGAGCTTATTGCAGCCTGCCAGTACCTGAAGGGGCTACAGGAAAGCTGGAGAGGGACTGTTTTCAAGGTGTGTAGTGACAGGACAAGGGGTGATGGCTTTAAAATAAAAGAGGGGAGATTTTGATGAGACATTAAGCAGAAATCCTTCCCTGTGAGAGTGGGGAGGCCCTGGCACAGGGTGCCCAGAGAAGCTGGGGCTGCCCCTGGATCCCTGGCAGGGTTCAAGGCCAGGTTGGATGGGGCTTTGGGCACCCTGGGCTAGTGGAGGTGTCTCTGCCCATGGCATGGGGTGGGACTGGGTGGGCTTTGAGGTCCCTTCCAACCCAAACCATCCTGGGATGCTAGGAATAAATATTTATAACTGTGAAATCAGAAAGCATGACTTGAAAGAAAAGGCAGTCTGGATTTGGTGCAGTGACTGGCCCAAAGCTAAACAGTAAGAGAGTGGCAGAGCTACAATTAGTGGCTCCAAGTACCTAAACCCTGACCCAGTGCCTGTCCCTTCCCAGGCCATGTACTGAAACACAAGCATTTGCCATCAAAAAAATGCCACGAGATCTCAAACAAGAGGAAAGTGCTTCTTGAGATGTTTTTAATTTCCAGAGTTTTATGCTATTCCACATCACTTTACATGACATAATTAGCTTTTAATAAAAACACTATGGCCTTTAGAGAGCTAAAGTGCTAATTTCAAATTCATGGGATACAAGTTGCACTAAAGCAGGGCTGACAATTCAGAACAACGGGCATGGGTAAAGCCCCTGTAAAAGGCTGGTTTTCGCTACAGCAAGAGGTTAGAGAGTTTTCATGTGATGTAGTACCCTTTCTCATATTAAAGCTGCAAGCATAATGAGAGACAGAAGTTAAAATATTGCTGCTAAGCTAGGGAAATATCTAAAAATCCCATCACGGCATGACTGCTTCCTTAAAAATTCTTGAAAAATTATGATTAATGAGACCCTCACAGACCTGGTGGAAAGTCCTGGCTTACTTTCTTTTCTCTACTCACCATCCTGGGTACAGGCTCCAAGAAGATTGATGATATTTTTATGCTTCCCAATCATCTTCATCATCTCCATCTCTGACACCAGGTCAGACAGATCTTTTTCTGTAGCATCATCTGCTCAAGGACACAGACAGGTTCAGTTCATATTTTCTAACTTGCCATCCTGAACCTCACTTAGGCTCAGCAGCTGGTGTAAAATACGTGTGCTTCGAACTGCAGAATACTGGATCTGTTTTGCAGTATACACTGTGCATTATACATAGTATGTCCTCACAAAAAAAACATACTCAGCCTTTTTGATGGACCAACCTGATCTTCAGTGTTATATATTAAGAGGCAATACAGTAATATCAGGCACAAAAACGCTGTCCTTCACTGTTGAACCTCCAATAACAATGCTTTTTCCTGCAAACTAACCTTACAATTAACTTTAAAATAAATAGGACCCAACCACCTGGACTGAAGGGACCAGGATCTACACATGGACAGCCTCTGGCACGAGTTAAACTAAAAGCAGAGACCCACACGATGCTAATATGTCTCCCAGCTCCTAAATACTGACTGCTCAAGATAAACAGGCTGTCAAGGGCACAGATTTACACCCCAAACTGCTGAAGGCTGAGGTCAGCTATGTGCTCTTTGACCCCCCCACGATGACAGAGTTCAGATGCCACAAAAGAAACTTTTCATGGATGAGAACTGCCATATCGCCCGTTCTGATCCCTAATCACCCAATTTTCTTACCTTTCAACATCTTCACTGCCACAGTCACTGCTTCTTTTGGCCTGTCTTTGTCAATCCCCACCGCTTCGGCCATGACAACTTGCCCAAAGCAACCTTCTCCCAGGGGTTTACCCAGCGTCAGCCTGGAGGTGTAAACAGGAGATTAACACAGAGCATCTGGTGAAGGGATGCAGCCAGTGAAATTCCAGGGCTAAATATAAAAAGCTTTCAACAACTTGCTGTAGCATGGAGCATTTATCATATGGAACTAATGAGAGCCTGGGCGTGCATCGGGCTTCATGCACGCTGCAATATGTTTTCTTAGGGACCATATAGAGAGCATCTCATACAGGCAGATTAGTTGCTAAGCTCAGCTTTTAAACTCTCCCTTTCCCTGTAGTAAGGGTCATTGTAACACGGCTGGTCTTGCATCTTTCTCTGCACTTGACTGCAAGGAGATGAAAGGAAAGTGTCTCTGTGTATACTGCCATGTGGTCTCTTCCAGGTGGCTGATGATTTGATGGTAAAGGGTGGCATTAAGAGCAGGGGGACGTCCTGTGACATAAACACATGGTGCAAACAGAAAGGAAAAATCAAACCTCCTCTCGGGCAGTTTCATTTTGGCTCAAAACTCATATTCTTGCTTTGTGTTTGGGAGCAAGAGTGGTGAGCATATAACTAATGATCTCTTGTGCTGAAGGGATTAGACAGGACAGAGACAGCAAGTCAGCAGTCACCACGTTTGGGAATAGCTGCGGGTCATTATCACACCCATTTCTCTTTGGTCAGTCTGACAGGCAGCCGGACAGCCGCTTTCATGTGGGAGAGAGCAGGGAGAGGGAGGATGAAGGGGAAGGGAAGAGAGGCCAGCAACAAGCTGCAGCGAAGGCCCAGAGGGGTTACTGCCATCAGAGCCTGGGTACAGGCGCCTGCCGTGCTCTGGAGCCTTCAACGGCTGCCAGGAGCTGCCACCGACTCCGCTCTTCTGCGGCGAGTCCCGGTGCTGCTTGGGCAAAGGCAGCAGCACAAAGGCAGCACCTCTGTGGGACAAAGCACTTGGCAGAGCTGAGCATCCCCTATGAGCTGCCTTCCCTGCAGCCTCCCCACCCACAGCAAGATCGCTCTTCCGACATCCGCGCGCAATCCCCCAGCACTTTGATCCCTTAAGGGGCGAGACGGGATGCTTTATTTACCCACAGCTGGGTCTAGCACACGGGCTGGTTCTTGGCTGCGGGCTCTTTGCTGCCACAAGTGCCATGTGTGAGGGTGACACAAGATGCCTCCTGTCTGCAGCACCCCGGCTCTGCTCAGAGGGCAGAAAGCAGAGACCAGAGGAAACCAAAACTCAATTATAATCACAGTTATCAGTGTTAGGGAACCTTTTTAAAAGAGCAGTCATAACTGGGCTATGCAAAATGCATTTTGTGGAGCACATAGCTGGTTGAAAAGCCTGCTTGGCTGTAGCAGACAGACAGAGAGATGTCGATCTCAATTTTAGGAGGATAAAGAGATAAAAGAAACTTCATAGCCTCTGGGTAAAACCTGTTCGGTTCCAGTGTGAGCACTTAAAGGCCACAGACAGGCTCCATAACTCACAGAAATTATCATCCTACTCCAGTAGCAGTGCCATGGCAAAAATCAGGGAGGGTTTAATGCTTCTAAATTATCCAGTGACGGGGCCAGATTCAAATAAGCATTTTCATAACCATGTCTTACAGTCTCAGCTTTCCGATTCACAGGTATGATATATTCAGGGGCTTGTTCTTAAAAGCACAGACTTCTGTCTACCCCCGTGAAATACAGGGAGAGGTTGTCATACCATCAACAGAAGTGTTTTAGACCAGGGCTAAGTGGTTTGAAAGCCCCGCTTATCTGCTCAGGCACAAGACAGAGGTGAGAGGTGGTTCCTCCCCAAGGGCAGCCTGCAGACTCTGTCTGTGCCTCAGTGAGAATTCCTCAAGCTGTTTTGGATTGGTTTCTAAAGCAAACCCGAGTTTAAAAAGGTGCAAAGACTGAAGGGCAGCGTACGCTATGCTGAGGTCATCCTGCATTTTCTCCAGAACTAAAATTGAATTTAGGATCTTGGCAGAGAACAAACATTTGCATTGGAAACTGGTTAATTTATGTGCTATTGCCCTGCTAGGGCTAAAGTAACAAACCCCTCATTGTGTGCCTCCTGCCCCCCAACCTAATAAACTGCCTCTAAATAGCCTCCTTTCATTCCAAATCTGCTCCACCTACATTTGTGCTCAATGCTGGTTTTAAATGTTTAGCACTCTAAAATTTTCCGCATTTAGTGTATCCCCCCAGGGTACAGGCTGACAGAAGTACATATATACAGACCCCACTGTTGACTAGAATACTGCAGGTGGCAATTACAGCATTTTGCACTAATTTTCAGCTGCATCATTAAAACAATTTCCAGAGCAGCTGTCAGAAAGTTCAAAATCACAGCTCTTCCATCCAAAAGTTACAACGCTGAACTTTGAAAGACAATTGTTCATGATAAAAAGTGTTATTTTCTCAGGCACCCAAAGACTATTCTTAAAAGTTAGTACCAACTTTAATATATAAACATGGTTTTACCTGTGTCAATATTATATCTTTTAGATGTTGCTTTTATATTAAAAAATATTATTACAGCTTTAATTAAATTACTCAGCAACTCATTTTACAGGTTAGTCAACAGGCTTTGAAGAAAATATTGTGTAGCCATATAAATTTGCATATACCAAGATTCAGTATCCTTTGCTTGAAACCAAATAACTTTTTAAGTCACAGAAGTTCCATGTATACATACACAATATGCAAAACACAGAATCATAGAATGGCATGTGTTGGAAGGGACCCCAAGGGTCACAGAGCTCCAACCCCCCTGCCACAGGCGGGGCCACCAGCCTCCAGGCCTGGAGCTACACAAGGTTGCCCAGGGCCCCATCCAACCTGGCCTTGAACACCCCCAGGGATAGGGCACCCACTACTTCTCTGGGCAGCCTGTTCCAGCACCTCACCACTCTCTCTGTAAAAAACTTCCCCCTAATATCTAATCTAACCCTTCCTTCCTTTAGTTTTAATCCATTCCCCCTTGTCCTGCCATTGTCTATCCTTTTGAAAAGTTGAATCCCCTCCTGCTTATAAGCTCCCTTCAAAACATCTCACTCCATCAAAACCCATCATCTCCATCATCAACCCACCATACAGGCTAGTACAAAATCAACACAAAATCCTTCCCAGAAGGTCCTGAAAAAATAAGATTGTCTAATCCTGTATTCTAGACTTTCTTAATATCTATTTTATTACCTGATTTATAAATATTAAACAATTCTAATTAAATATTTAATAATAATAACTAAATAACATAATAAACTTAATATTTCATTAAATATTTAGTTTAATATGTCAACTAAGAAACGTGGTTTAACTGACAGAGGTATTGTTTGGGGAAATATCAAACATCTTTCTACAATGTTTGTATGAGGACACCTCTCCCAGTCTCAATCATACATAGTTTTCAAATAACAACTCAAATTGACTCCTTTCCTAACAGAGGAGTTACCTTCTAGCAGGGTATCTGATAACCTACCAGAAATCTGAAAACAGGCAAGCAGAGAAAATCCAGCTTCTACTAATTAAAGAAAAAAAGGCCTGATTTCAGATAACTAAATTGGGATTTTTGATCTTCAGAGGAGGTTCAGGTAACTGAGATTTTCTTTTAACTACAGAAACCCTGGGAGGCACCTGGAAAGATGCTTCCTCCCATACTGTGTCACGTTTTCCAGACGCGTGTCGGCAGTAGAGTTAAGAGAAAACAGGCTACGTACTTATCTCTTGGAAACTCCCATTTTGGGTCTTCTGGCAACTCGTATTCCGAGACTCCAGCCAGCATGGGGGCATCAGCAGTAGAGGAGAGGCGAGTAGTTATCCTCACCAGAGGCGTGTTGGAATTCATGGAGGAGCTTGAGTCGGCTGACACCTGTTGTCGCAATGCAAAATGCAAAGGGGGATGGGGAGGGGGGAGGGAGAGATGTAATCTTGGCCCAATATCTGAAAGACAGCAGTACCTGACAACCAAGCCAGCTTAGAACAATTCTATTAGGAAAAAAAAGGGCTGAATCTAGAGTTTTCCTTCTATTCATACATTTATTGTCCCTTGTAAGGGCAATACTGACTCGAATTGATGGCAAGGCTGTAAGTCTGTCCCATAGGCTGAAAGCCATGTCAGCTCTAAATGTATACACTCAGAAGATGAATCAAGTAAACTCTTCCCTCTTTTTGTTTATCAAATTAATATTTTTTTCAATTAACTGCACACATTTATATGACCACCCTCAGATACCTAAGTGGGCAGCTTAGACTATGAACAGAGGTTACCAAATATGTGCTTTCATGCCATCTGCTTCCAGTTGTCTGCATCACCATTACTTTTTCCAAACCAGAAAACAATTTGCTATTTTTTGGCATTACAATTAAATTGAAATTTTCAATTTTTAATTCCGTTAGCATGAATCCTCCTTCTCTCTTCAGACCATGACAGTCTTGGCCAAGTCCACATCTGGTGGCCATGGTGGGATGAAGGTTGTTTGGCAATGACACCGCTGGTACCCATCCCCACATCAGGGGACGGGAGGTGCCTCTTAGCCAGCATCCCTGGGACCCAGCCCAGGCTGGAAGCCTTAATATCGGAGTAACTACTACTCTCCATCCTCATCACCTGGAGTCAACTTTGAGACCAGGTTTGCTTACATAAAATGTCACCAGGCTACAACTTTCTTCCACACATCTTGTAACTAGATTTTTAAAAAGCAATGAGAAGCACATGGATCCGAACAGCGTTGAAGTGCAAATCAGTAACACACAGTGGGATGAACACAAAATCCTCATCTCTATGTCACCTGTCAAGTCCAACTTAGTGTTCCCTAATATTAAGTCCAATTAACAATTACAGTGTCTCAGCCCACAGAATTATTCGAGCTCCTCAGAATGGGGTGAAAGGCTTTTGGAACCAAGCCATGTTCTTACACAATGTATTTGGACAAGAACAAGGCTCAGGCTCTCCAATTTCTCATCGTGACTCTGACAACCTGCTTTGTTAGAGACGTCTTTGCGCAGATCAACATCCTCAAATCCATCTCAGCAAAGGGGGCTGGCTTCTTGATACAGTTTCTAAGACTAGAGATTAAGAGGCTTTATGAGGAAGAAAGTCTTATGGATTGCTATCAAAAAATTAACCTTGATAATCAGTTTTGCAGCTGACTGTCAGACCTCCCTTGGTATCAGAAGCGCCAGCTTCCACATGCAAGATGTGGTATCTGTGGAGCAAGAGAGTATAACTGCCAAAATAAGGCTTCTATTCAAATAAGAGAGGTGGACTGCTTTCCCCCATGTCCATTCAACCATCGTTAACATTAATATTTACTTCCAGCACATGTAAGTACCTGGCACAGTCCTCCAGGCTAATAAATAGAGCGACCACTTGGGATACAAACAGAAAACTACTGTTAAGGCAGACAACATAGCTCTAAAAGAATCAGCAAGTGAATGCTAGAGAGCTGCTGCTCTGCTCAGGCTAGAGGGGAGCACAAGTGCTGGTGCTGAACAGCCCACCCTGAGCTGTGTGGCAGGTCAGTGTGGGAATCTGGGCTGGAATTAGACTTTTTACTTATTTTTTTTTCTCCATTATTTCAGTACAAATGAACTAGGTCAGCACTAAGTAATGCAGAAATCTCCACAAACAATGGGTCAAACTCCTCCTCTGTCCCCCACGACTTACTCTAAACTTAATTTCTCTTCTTTCTGGCATCCATTTTTGTGTCTCTCACTGGAAACCTACTCCTAATGCTACTTTCATACTTTCTTCATGCTTCCAAAATCCCAAAAAACATTTTACCTACTATTCTATATTATTTATCCTATTTATTTACTAACACTGCCTTTACTTTCTCACCTTCCTTTGTCATCACAGCCACTGTTTTCAGGACATCAGGCAAGGAGATAAAACTGCAAAATTTAGATTATAACCCTTATGAATCTGAAATGGCCCCAAATGTTACAGGGTCTTTTTCTTCCATGCATACAATACTTATTATCAGGCACTATTCAGATCTCTGCAGAGTTTCATCTTTTTGCTAGCTCTTACACTCACCATTCAGCAGTCTTAGCACAGTTAAAACCTACACACGTAAATTTGCAATAAACTGAAATACTCCAGTGATCCATTTCAAACAGAGATGTTAAATAATAATAATAATGATGCTGTCTAGGAAAAAGTGAGGAAAGACTCTGCCACTTTCCCTTGTAACACAATTGCACACATTTACTTCCCATGACAACCAGATGATTGGCCAGAGATTCTGTAGACAATCAAAGTGCATTAATGTGGATAGGAATTATGAGGCATCCAGAGAAACTACTCAGTGTCTGGGAGAAGAAAAATGAACTGCACTCCCAGGGAATATTCTTCTGATTAACTGTAGCAGTACAAGGAGTTACGGGAGCTCAAGGACTATAAAAATTTACTCCAGAGAAGATGGAGCCAACCTAGGCTGGCCTATGGTTGGAAGAGATTTTCTGTTTCAAAATAGCCTTTCACCTTTTCTGCAATAGTAAAGAATTAACCTTTGAACTCCTCCCTTAAGCATCTGTTTTCACTGGCTTCGAGCACACTGTAAAACAATGAAGAATCCCCTACACACTGCAAGGTCAGTAGACTCAGTCAGCTTTAATCTCCATGCATACATTTAAGTAACAGCATGTAGAAAGCATTTTCCCAGCTAGCTACTTTCTCCTTTCCACCTGCAGCACTGGTCTCCAACCCCTCACCATACAGGCTCAAGCACCAGTAACCCTCCTGCCACCAACCCCACATTTCAGCATATGGAGTTGCCTTCAAGTACATGGATGCTCCTCTTGCTTTCAGGTATGCAAAGACTCAAAGTATGTAAGACATAAAAGGGGCTATACTGAGTTTTTGTAGCAGGCTTGTAATTGTACATGGCCAATATACGGAGTCCAAGGCCACTTTTGGGTCTACCAGGTGCCAAGAAGCAGCAACTGGGCATCTAATCAAAATGCAGGAACTTCTTGGGCAATCACTGAGCTTCTTGGAAATAAAGCAGCAAAGCAGAGCCAGAGCACAGAAACAAGGAAGTAGGTGAATTAAACATCTTCAGGGTCTACTCACTGTGCTGGTGACACTTGTTTTAAGTGATGGCACATCACATAAGGAGGTATTTTGAGTATTTAATTAAGCAAGGAAAGCAAAGTCAGTTGGACTTGAGCAGAACACTGAAAGGATTATTGTGGTATATGTTAAACTCAACAGGAAGGTAGACCCCCCCCACCGTAAAATGTCTTTTGTGTGCCTCTTCTCTGCTTTTATGAGGCCAGAACCAAGGAAAGCATCAGCCTCAAACAGATCTTTAGCTCCATATCTGCAGTTCAGAGGGAGAAAAGCCCACTGTGTCCAAACCTCATGCACCGATGCATTATTATATCCCCATTTTAACAACAACTTTTTCCTTCAGCCAGCACACTGTATTTAATCAGCCCTCAGATAATGCTTTACAAGCATTTCTAAGCAGTGGAGCATTTAAAACAAACAAATCTTTGCTGGAATCTTTAAATGCCATGTGGCAAAATCAGCTGCAGAGCAGTGTGTAATTGTCTGTAATTGATTATGAAGGGTATTTTCCTCCACTGATGATTTATACCATATCCCAAAGCCTAGACCTGTCAGTTCTGGCACTCATGCTGTGAGATTTTAGCAGCCATGCAGTGATTTCCTATACTTGTCAGTCTTTTTGAAGGCTCTGCTATAAAAGTTAATTTGAAGTCATATGCGTATACGTATATAAATATAATTGATATGTAATCCATTAGCTGTTGATAGAAAAAGTCCATCTGAGTGACTGGATCTAGGAAAATGTACGGTTAAACCAATGAAAAGTGGTTAAGTGCATGAAGTTGAGGATTCATAATGTAAGAGCTGGCATTTAAACCACAGGCACAGGAGCACAACCCCCAAGGGAAAAGTGCTTCTTTAGAAATGCTTCTGTAACAACACAGCAAGCAGGTACTACTGAGCAAATCAACATCCATAGACAGAAATCCAAGGATAACACAAGAAATTAAATATATATCAAACTAAATGCCATGCAACACATCCTACTGTAAGTTGTGTATTACCCTTTGTATTTCCGAGTCTATTCCCTAACATGAATTAATATTTTTAGAGCTCTGCACTATATGAAATACTGTGTTACTTTACTTGTTCCAGATTATTATTTTTTCCCAGGTTTCTGCTGCCATCAGCATTTTTAATTAGCTATTTGAGTTAGCTTAATTCTTACCTTAAACCAGTCTTTGTTCATCACAAAATGTCCCCACTATAACTTTATGAAGGAGTTGAATCAACAATCACAGTAGATACAAATTAATGGGAAGGGATTTAAAACACTTAGCATAAGAAACCATTCCTCCCCATAATTAAAACACATATGTACACACACACACACACACAAGGTGAGGGGGTCCAAATCGGACAGACTAACTGTGACAGCATCAATGACATGCTCTAGCGATGACACTAGACTTTGGGCAAGCCACAAGAGAGGGGACCTTCTAGAACCATCAGACCAGCATTGTAGTTTTGTCAATTTTAATTATAATTTATTTGTTAAATAGAAAAAGTTCTACAAAAGATGTCTTATCCTATGGAAGGCTGCTTTCTACCTTTGGGTTTGGTGAACCTGTCATCTAAAGCCTATACTTGTGATGTCCAATGCAATAAACACTCCTTCCCTCTCCCTTGCAAGCTAGCACTGCTATGCAGCACACAGCTAACGCCAAGGCAGCAAGCTGCCACTCCCTGCTTTTATATAAAGAAGAGAAACTGCTTGGTGGATTTCCCTGGATTTTGAAAACCGAGTACCAGATCCTAGTGAGACTGAGGATTGCAGGGGGAGGGAACCGATAATTCCTGACTTCATCATGACCCTTCCCATGAATGTGAAAAGAACCGCATTTTGGCAGGAAAAAAATGCCTGCATGTGGGGAATGATAAAATCCTGTGGTAGCTCAGACTAAATAGTGTACAAGAATCCAGGCCTGCAAACCAAACCATATGTTAACTCGGCAAGACTCTTATCCCACTTAGACAAGATGGCATCACAGTCATGCACATGCCTCTTTGTGAACCAGGATTATTTTCATATCCAGATCCTTAGGGAGTCTGACCCAGCAGCAGAGCGCTTCAAAAACAGTATCAAGAATTCCCCAATCGATGGCCTCATTTCTCTGGAATTCCAACAAATCCCATCACCCAGCCCAGACCTCAGCCCAGCTTGCACACTCTACCTGCCACGAGCATCTCCCCCTGCTTGCTTTCATCCTTCCTCTCCACAACTTGGCCACTTTATTCCTCCCCTGCACAGCACAAGGGCAAGGGGGAACCTTCTGTGATCAATAAATAGAGGCTTTCTCTGATCAATAGAGAAACACAGGTTTAGTGACAAAACCCTCCCAGGCTTTAAATGCAATCCTTTGAAATACAAATAAACTGAAACAACAGCAGCAAAAAAGCAAGTCTGGTGGTAGAAGAAAACAGAGTCAAATAACCCAGAAACACACCCTTGTTAAATAAAACACCTCCTGACTTCTTTTTTACCTCTTGTTGTGTGACAACCATTCTCTTAACCAAAATCAGCTCTAAAAGATTCAGAAACTAGACAAGCGATGGAGCCTTAGAGACTGCCAACTGAAAATTTAAGATGAGCAAGGGGACTGCTTGTTTCACCCTGCTTTTGTGTAAGGTAATCAACCAACTAGTGAAGTGACCAGTGAAATCATCAAATCATAAAACCAGATTTCTTTTAACGCTGAAGAACAGTTGCATTTTCCTCTGTGAAGATACAACAGCAGAGCGCCCTTCAACGAGAAACTCCTGATAACAAAAAAGCACTGGGGAGAATTGAACATGGTGGAATTTTTGCTTCAGGGTTGAAATAGGATTTGCACTCATTTTTTTCCAAAAAAATATTCCCTCTTTTAAAAGCAAAATGCTGGTTTTGCTATGAAAATCTAGAAAACCAAAATAAACCCATAAAACCCAATCTGACAAGCATGTTATAAGACAATAGATTTTTTTTTTCCCCTCTCTGTGAAAACAATAGCTTTGGAGAAGGTCCATATTGCATCATTTAATGATAAATAACTGAACTGAGGGCAGCGGTTGGCACTGCTGTCACACGCCATGAAATAACACTCTCCCCCTGAGGAGCCATTTTAACTGACACAACTGAGCTCACACCAAACCCCAGGTATATTTTATGCCGTCAACTTATCTCTGAGTCATTGTGATTGCTTTTATATTTAGGCAGAAATTTAATAAATGTCTTTTATCCTAACAGCTGATGCATATCTGTGTTTCTGGTGAAGTCCACGACTCTTGAAAAGCCTTGTTACTGTCCAGAAACTACACAGAATTTTGGCCTTAGAGATAACATTAATTGAACTGAGGGCTTCTCATCACTCTTTCTGATATACTTGGAGGCAAAAGTCCCTCTCCTTCCTTGCCTGAAGTGATCTTCAAGCCAATGAAGAGAATCATAAAATTACATCAAAACCCAAAAAAAAAGTAGCCAGGTCAGACAAAATGAAAATTAACAATTTTGCTCATAAAACGAGCCAAGTATTACTCAGATCAAAGTTCATGGCCCCAACCTCAAGATTTTGTAAAATGCTGCACTTCTGAGGAAGATGGCTAAAGCCTTACTAGAAGGCTTTCTCTGTAGTATTTCTAACCAAGCAGACTCAAAAACCCTGAAAAAAGGGTTCAGCAAAAAAAAGTAACAGACTCCGAAACCCCAAGACAAAGTTCTACCCAAACTCTGGCCGACTGCGCATCTAAATTTCATTTACCCACCCTGAAAAACTATGTTTAGGGTGCGCATATGACTGCTAGATATAGTACTCTGAGCAAGCTGTAGTAACGACCTGTAGAAATTCTGTGCAACCTTTTCACAGTGTAGATGGACTCCAACTAAACCCTCAGACCCAAACCCCATGACCAGAGCCTGGATCCAACCCTTATTCTGAATAACGAGCTGAACCAAAGCCTCAGACTTTCAGGGCTGAAACCTCAGGGTGGGTTTCACAGGCTTAGAGACCTACCCTGAAGGCCTACTGCAGGGAAAAAAAATTAATAATCTAAACACATTAAATTCCAGCTTCAAAAGAAACAAGTCTTTCAGGAGAGGATAGTACGTGGGAATGGAGGTTGTTCTGGCAAGTGGCAAAGCCAAAGTCCTGTTACTGGTTCAACTGGTTTGCTGCTCGTGGTACTGCCCATTCCTTGCCAGCCAAACACAATTGTAAAATCTATTTTATGCAACATTGCTGTGCGAATTTAAGTCTGACATTTGCTTTTGTCCCTCACTCAAAAGCAGCAGTATCTTAATATAACTGTCCGAGATCTGATATAGCATGTCCCCTATTTTTACTTTATTAACGTCTTTTTTCTATTTTTGGGGTGGTTTCTGGATGCTGGGTTATGAAATTCCTTCCTCTCCGTCTTCAAAGTTCTTCCTGAAAAATACCTCTCTGGATCTGGTACCTAGTTACTGCAATAATAGTCACCTTAGAAACATTATAAATACACAATTAAATAGGAATCTGTTCCAAAGTCCATTAACTCAGTAAAAATTTTTCCATTGACTTCAATGAGCTGTGGGATCAGGCCCCAAAAATACTTTAAATACATTTTTTTCCATCTATAGCCTGCTAATACAGAACATATTCCATTTTTCACATTTCTCCTCTAACATCCCTGCCCAATTTCCTTGCCCTGAGACACACGTTACTGTGTTAAGATGTACTCTCTTCCCACGCCAGTCTCCTAGGTGCCAAATTAAATCCCACTCCTACTGCAATTTAGTTTAATGCTTATTTATTCCCCTTCCAAAGCCTTCATTCAGAAGGATGTGCTGGCTTAGTCGTTTGGTAAAAGGTTTTTTTAACTCTTTATCTACTTTCTGTTACCTGTCTGCGCAGAGGGATTCGCTTTGTCAGCTTGTGGACAGCGGGCTGGCTGCTGAAATCGGGCTTCTTGGTGGTGTTCCTCATGCGACACACGATGACTGTCAGCACCATGCAGGCAATTAAGAAGACCCCTATGCAGTAAATTGCTATTTCCAGGTAGTCTGGTGACGTCGGATATTCTTTTTCTTTCTCAGGAGCTGGATTGGAAGTTTTTAGGAGGAAACAGTCATGACACAGAGTTAGCACAGGGTATGGGCATGGTTCAGCGCTTGGCACAACATGAAATGGTAAAATATCAGCGATTCTCGCAGTGACTGTGTGACATACAGAATATTGTGGATGTTTAAGCCACCTTGCAGTCTGAGAGCAACTCCTCTTTCTAGATCACTGCTTTGACTTCTCAGTTTGCCACTAAGTGTGAGCTTTTGTATATGTCTGCAGACATATACGTGTGTCCGCCTAGATAGGTAGATACATATACATTGAAATACTGGACAATTAAACATAATTTTAGGGGGAAAAAACAAAAGTGAAGCATTCAAACTAGGCTCGGGTTCATTTCGTTGCTCAAGTCATGCTTCATAAGCAGTGTAATTCTTTCTAACCACATAAAGACACATCTGAAGGTGAAATGTTCAATTAGCTAGCCTAAAAGAAAAGAGCCTAAATTCACAAGAATAGATGTTTGGGCTTGAGTCTGCATTGCTCCTTTATCCAAAATTATCATTAGGATCTCAAAGTACAGAGGGAAGGCAGGATGTATCCATCCCTCATCACATTGCTGAATTCAGGTTAGGGATTTCCAGAGCATTTCAAGGTCCCGGCTGCCCAGCTGCTCAACTTGCTGTGGTTCATACCAGGCACCTAACTCCCCTGAGATCCTTCAAAGAGCCCAGTGTCGAGTTAAAAAGCATAGCACGCTATACAAGGGAAAGCTGAATCGCTAACAATACATTAATTAATGAGCCCTCTTCTGTGAGGACTGCATATTTCAAGTAACCTCACCAGTGGTTACCAGTCTACGAGATTAGATTTTTACTGGGAGTGGTTCCACATAGCTGTTGCTCTGATTGAAACCATTTTGAAATTATCTTCCAGACAGTTTATATGTGCAAACACTGTCCCCTAATCCCTTATCTGGGATTCAACCACCGGATAAACAGCATTCCACAGCAATCAGCGGTCACTCGGCAAGCAATGCACGTTTCAAGCCGAAATTTTCTCGTGCCTCATTCTAGGCTTATAAAAATATTTCATTCAAGAAAAAAAAAATCAGTTAAAAAATGCTGTCCAAGCACTGGCAAAATGCAAACACTGCTAGCAGAAGCAAGCTCTACACACGTACTGCTTTGCCTGCTCAGTGACAGACCATGCAGGCTTGGTGTTCATGTAAGAGTGAGATGTAAGAAAGTTGCCTCATTCAATGTATTTTAATAAAGGGTCAGAAATCATCTGCAGAAAGTGGGAACATTTCACTCCTGTAATATGAGCCTCAGCAATACGCACATGCAGGCTTTGTACTTTTTCCTTGGGATTAACAATTAATAAACTGTAAGCACAAGATGACCCAGCAAACCTCAGGTGGTTCGTGTTTTTTTTCAAAGGAACTCCTAAGGCAGCTGCCAACAGTTATAAATGAGAAAATTTGACTAGTGTCAAAACCAACTACAGTTACATCTTCTAACAGCTGATAACAATTTTCAGGCAATAAAGCACATTGATGTTTGTTTCTTTTAAGGACAGAAACATCATCAACCCCAGAATAGCAAGACATGCTTTGCAGGAGAAGCAAATGACTACTTGTTTTCTTAGAGCATGCAATGTTTAAAGATGCACAGAGCTGATTCCCAAGATATGGAAGGCACTGCTTCTGTACACAATCCGTTAGTGTTAAAATTAGAATTTCCACAAGAGATTTGGATGACATGAAAAAGTGAAATTTAAGCACACCGACTGGCTCAGGTATTTTAATGAACCAGTACGTGACTATGGCCAAATTAGGCCCAAAGCTTCATAAGAAACTTGGAATTTCCTCCTCTTGGAAAAGTTTACAATGATTAATGTGCTGATTTTCAGTTATCTCACTGAAGTGCTAAGGAAATGTAGCTCCTTAGCATTTCTGATGAACTTTGAACAGATGTAAAAAGTATTTCAATTGAGTGCAATAGCCATTCTTCCCCCAACCCTTTTTTGATGTTCGGTTTTTGAAGTACCAAATCTGTAGCAAGACAATTCATTGGCTTGAGACAACTGTGTTTCAGACAAAAAAAAAAATCATTGTAAAAAGTCCTTTTCTGAGACAGAAGCCGTGCTAATTCTGCAGCAATCAACAAGGGGGGAAAAAAACCAAACCCAAAAGGGGGGGGGGAAAAAACCCAAAGAGGAAAAACCACAGAAAGAGAGCAGTGTATACCTGGCAGAACTGTCAACCATGCAGTGTGAAAGGATATCCCAATAGAATTACCCGCCAAGCATGTATACTCCCCAGCATCCTCAAAAGTTACATTCCGTATATAGAGAACCTCAATTTCTTTGTCCGTAGTGTTAACACCGGCAGCCTAAAAAAAAAACAAGAGAGGGAAGCAAGAGAAAAAGCTAGACACTGAGAGAATTCTTGTGGATAGGGAGATGGAGCCACAGGGCTTTGCACTTTGTAAAGGCAGAGGTGTAGAGATGCAAAGCTCCTTCCCCATCCACAATCCCTCGTCCAAAAGGCGTTTACCAACAGGTCCCAGCTCACCTCAGAAAGTAATCAACACCCTTCACCAGACTTAAACTCACCACCTAAACATGCATGCAATCAAATGACATGGAAAAATTAACCCACAAAGTTGTTGGGTTTTTTTCTTCTTCTTCTTTAATAAAAGAAAGTTGAAAGAAAAACAAAGAGAAAAAAGTAGGACAGAATGCAGGCTCCTTCACATGTAGTTACCTGTTTCAGAGGAAAGAATTTACTATAAAAGTATATGTTGAAAGGATTGAGAAAAAAAAAAGACAAATTCTGTTTCAAAAGACACAACTTGGTAGCTGTTTTAAACAGCGTATCATCCTTGCATCATCCACTGCACTACAATTAAATACTGTACATTGTGCAGTGGTGCCAAATCTCAGTTTTAATCTCAAATCTGGTAAATATTTGGTGGTTTGCTTAGAAGCACAGTGGATAGAGTAGGAAGATGGCTCAGGTCTTGTTCAAAAAAGGTCAGTTGTGACTGTCAGATGTGGAGAAAACCAGGAGCCCACAGGTTCAAAAACCCGGAGATGGAAAGAAAATGTATCTTTCTAATCCTAGAGAGTTAAAAAAATAATAACAACCTGTTTTTTCTGGTCTTCCAGACTTGGTAAATCTGGGGCTTGACAAGTAATTATGCACCAAACCAATTAGTGTACCAGTGATTATCCAAACTCATACAAATGGAGTAAATCTCAGACCTGGAGTTTTCCAGCTGCCCCAAGATGGGCACAGCAGGGCATCGGTGTCAAGGTCTCAATGATGGAGATTTGCAGGAATTATTCTTTGTTGTTTTTTGCCTCTGTTCCATTAAAAAGTGTTAACTTGAAATACATGATGAGGGAATAAACACATTTTTGCCAGATCATTATAAAGTAAATTTAGTTATAATCACATTGTTGTCAGTCATTATTGTTGGGTTACTACCCAGTTAAAAACGAGTGAAAAAGAATGGGTGAAAACCCTCTCTGCCTGCACAGTCGCAGGGGACATGGGAAATTAAGTGACTAAATGGACATGGCTGATGCTTCAGTCAGTACCAATGTGAACATTTCATATATATACACAAAGTATATATATATATACACACACATACACATGTATAAATATACACTAATTGGGGTGTAATTACATTACTCGATGAGTTCCCTATACGTGAACAGCAAAGTACAGAGAATTAACAACAAAACTGGACGTAAAGGCACAGACACAAAGACACCAAAACACAGGAGAAAATGAAGATCAGCATCAGAAAACAGTGCTTACGGTACACACAGAATATTGTGGGAATTTTTCCATGGCTGCTGGCGTAATACCAGTTGCATCACCGAAGGAGGATTACACATATACCACAAGGCCAAAGAGTTATCCTACAAGCTGCCTGCAGTCTCCCAAAGCACCATTTTTTCCAGCTTCTACATCCAGCTTGCTTTAAAAAACATTGTTACCTTGTTTACTCGGCAGAACAGAGAGCCAGGCAGACTGGTTGGCCTCCCCTATATAATTGGAGACCTTACAAATATATTCTCCAGCGTCCGCCTCTGTCACATTGTACAGTGTCAGCACTTCAGCATTGGAACTATTTATCCCCGAATGCTAGAATAGACCAATAACACAGGAGAACAACGTCACTGCTGCCCAACACGGACATCGATCTGTCTACGGTCCCACCACCAACATGTTAAGAACATGCCTTCCACTTCATACGGGTATCAGAGTCAAAACATTGAGGGTCTGGGGGTTGCTTGGGGGTTTTGTTGTTGTTTGTGGAGTGGTGTGTTTTTTTGAAATCCAAAGCACCACACGAAGAGTTAGAAAAGATCGGCACTGGGGAAGCACCTTGGCTGGTCCACCAGCTCCGTGGAACAAGATGGGTATGGAGCTGGTTGTCCTACCTGCCAATTTGCTGAGCTTTGGCAGTGCCACTCAGCTTGGAAAAAAACTTTGGAGCTTCCTTGGTCAGGCTTGCTCAAAATGCCTGCCAGCAGGAACAATACCTCCAATACACCATGGCACGCCAGTGAGAAATGGACATCTCCACAGGCCCAGCATCCAGAAAACCACCAAGCTCTTGGCAGAAGGTGCCATGTTACTTTGAAACAAAGAGGCTGAAGAAACGTGAAAGAAATGGAGTAGATTCTCCCAGGTATGTTTTGGACACGCACTACCAAAATGTAAATGTCAGTGATGTTCTTTAAAAGGGGTTGTTTGTTGGGTTTTTTCCTAAGTCATGCCTGAAATGTTCAGAGATAAAGGACTTCACGGAAGTATAAAAAACAGTGAAAGTGTCAATAAGCTGCACAATTAGCATTTAAGACTATCAAATGTTTCTCTAGCTCATTACTTCATTTGTAACATAAACACTTCCATTTTCAAAAGAAGTTCAGATCTCAAAATTCTTGGATTTACATCAAATAAATTCAAAGCTTTAAAGAAGTCGTCACCATCGCCAGCATCTGTAAAGCCTCACCTTTAAAACCTGAAGATACGGCAGCCCATCTGGTCCGTATTTACTGCCATTCTTCTCTACATGTTTTATCCACTGAATATGAGGTTGAGCATCACTGTAGACTTTGCAGACAAACTCAACGTCACCTCCGACGACTGCAGAGGCATTTGCTGGAAGGCCAGCTTGGAGGATGGGTCTGTGCGGTGAGCGCTCTGTTTGGGTGGGGAGGGGAGGGGGGAGAGAGAAGGAGCATGAGAGAGAGAGAAATAAAGATGCACAAATAAGCAGAGCTGCCAAGAAAACTGTAAGTGAACTCGAGCCAAAAAGCCCTGTAAGCCTGTTGGCTGACTCCTCTGAAATAACACTGCAGCCAAAATGTATAACAAAAACTACAGTTCAAAGGAGAAGACTTGAGAACTACACTTGTAATATAAAGAATTGTTATATGGGGGGGGGGGAGGGGGGAAACTGTGCTTAAAGACTTTAAGTGTTTTTCATAGTTCAGCTCAGCAAGAATTAAGTAGAGTAACTTTTTTTTGTTTCTTTTGAGCTATTGTAATAAATAGGCCTGAGTTTCAAAACAGTCCAACAGGACTTAAACCTCCACAAACTAGGAAAAAGGAAGGAAAAAAAAGAGATTATTGTTACCTTTAAAAAAACAATTAATGTATTAACCCAAAGGGAAGTTCTCCAAACTAGCAGCAGGAGCTTCAGCACCGAAACTCCTCATGCAGGATGCACATACCAGGCAGCTCGAGTTTTCAAAATGCTCCAGGCCAGCACTACTACAAGAACTGCTCCTTCCCCTACCCAGGCACAGCAGCAGAAATACCAGTCCATTCTCATTCGAGCAGGGCATGGGGAAATAGTTCTCTGGAAAACTGCAGTGTACTCCACGTGAGCCAAGAGAGCTTTTTATCTGTGGGCTCACTTAAGTGTTTATCAAATATTCCTGGTCAAGCTCACATCCCTTAATACACCAAGTGCTCCCTGTATCATCTGGGTACAGGGAGAGCCACTGCAGCCATGGCTCCCAACTCAATTTTGTGCATGCAATGGATTTAGGCTTTGGGCAAAGCACGGATGGGAACCTCACCCTCAGCTGTGACACAAGGCAGCTTTCCACCAACCTCACTAAGCCTGGCTTAAAAGCTGCTAAAACCTTCTGAGTGGGGTGGGCAGAGCCCAAACCCAGCTCCACAGCCTCCAGGGCCACCAACAATGGGGTTTTTTTGCTGGACAAAGCAAGTGCGTAAAGCATAAAGGCTTTTCTCCTATGCAATGTTTGAATCAAAGTCCTCAAATGACAATGCTGGTTACCAAATGTATTTATTATCCAGTGGGGGGGATGGACACTGCCACCCTCCCCAGAAAACCTTCAGAGAGCTGCAGTTTCATCAGCCTATCTGGGAACCCACCTCCTCCTTCATGGAAGTTTAACTCCAAAAACTCAACTCATGCAAACTTCTCTCTGGCCGTTTTCATAAGGAAGTAAACTTAACATTGACCCATGTATGCTTTCAACCTAGGAATCACAAGTGGAACACCCATTGCCCAGCCCCAGGCCCTTCTCCCCTGGCTCCAGAAGTTCTTTCAAAGATAAGTAAAAGACCGTGGAGCTAAATATTTATTTTTAGAGGCTGTACACTGTAAAAGTTTTGACATTAAGAGTCAAATCAACTGAATTTCAAACCAAGCGTTCCTTCTTAAACATACTCGTTTCCAATAAACTGTTTCACAAGCAAACATTGCGAGTGTAATAGCAAATAATGATGCCCATGGAACAATGGGATCTTTTATACAGCCCAATATATTTGGCACGCAGCAAACATCTACTGGGAATTTATTCACTGAGGCTACGCTGGCAGCATACTACAAGGCAGTAGTCTTACTTTAACTTGTGGCAAAAGTGCATTTGTGTTGCAGTTAGTAAATTATTCCATGGCTATGTGTGTCCTTTTCAAAGATCTAGGAACAGTTTAATATTTTTAATTTGTAAATTACAGTAGAACACATAAATTACTATTTTACAGTTCTGGAGAGAACTTTTCGTTTCTCACCTTATACTAAATACGCTCTAATTCCATCTCCCCCACTCCTTTATTTGGGTACAAAACCAGCAAGCAAAAAGCTTGCTCTAATAGAAACCTTACACCATCTCCCAAAACTTATTACAGCTGCCTTCAGTATAAAATGAAACCTTCGAGAATGTTATTTAAAATGTTTTTTAGAAGTCAGTAGGCCTCATGTTTCATTTCTCCACATCAGGGTTTGATTTCCTTTGTGACCTTATTCTCTGCCCTTAAACAAACCAGAGAACGAGGTCTGAAACATCTTGGAAAAGTTCCTACTATGCCAGCATCAACACACAAAATGTGTTTAGTTTATCCCAATAGCCATCAATGATTTAATCTTTTATTGATGACTGTCAAACATTTCCTCTACCAAACAAGAGGAGGCAAAGCAAAGCAGTGTAGCAAAGTTCCTACGTTCTTGGTCCCAAATTCCTTTTAAAAAAATTAAATAAATTGGGTGCACATGTATGGGTGAGGTATTTGTGAAATTTCTTCTCTGTATGTGTTAAAAACAAGCTTTGGGTGCCCACTGGCATGTGGAGCAATGATTAGCACCCACCAACTCCCCCCCCCCTCTTCAGCAGAAGGGGTTATAATCCTATGCCCACGCAGGCAAACACAGACACAGAAGAACATAACCATCATGGTGTAAATCCAGAAGGGTTTCCTAACACTCCTAGAGTCCAAGAACCACAAGAAATACACCCAATATTGAGAGAAATACCTAAACATGGAGAGACTTCCACTAATTACAAATTACCAAGTATAATTCTATACGGTATCATTTATTTGAAGCAGTAATTTCAGGATGCTATTCCGCCTTTCCTGTTTCTATGCAAACCACACACACCTAAGGACTCTCCTTAAGCACAGGCACTGTCAAAGCCACATTCATAAATCTCACATCACTATTTCACGTTTAAAATACATGCCTTCCACTTGTAAGCACAAATCACCACTCAAACCACTGGCTACACTAACATTAGGTGGGAACGGTGTGTTCTTTTTCACTAAAGACTACCAAAAGAGTCAAAAGTTGCCTTTTTTTTTTAAAAAAAAAAATCTTAAAGGCTGCTTAAACTAATTTTATCACTAGTATTACATAACCTGATAATTATAATCCAGATCATCACTAAACTATAATGACCATATGCACCTCTAGTTAACTAACTCAGACAAGCCGTATTGTCGTACGAAACATGTTGGCAACCAATCTCATGGCTCTGTATGGCCCTACGATTTCAGCATTCCCCTTACTCATTATTATTAAGTTGAATCAGAACTTCAAGAAATACATCTTTACTATTTGACTACTGATATCTAGTTTCAAAGACAAGTCAATGGCATATGCTACAATACAGAAAATCAGTCCCATAGATTAGCTGTCTTCAAGCATATGAAACGCTACATCGTAGAGACCACAGGAAGTAAGTAGATACTGGTTTTAGTGCCAGAAATATTAGTTACTTAGTGAACTACACAGAGACCTACAAGGTTTTTCATAGATATGCCCTGCTTTCTTAAACAGAGCTCCCCTGGTTCAACTAAAATGCAATAGATGTTTAAAAGCGAGTGCAATGGATGTTAAAAATATTTTTATAATATACTTTTCTGCATATTGATCTAAAAGTAATTGGGCCAAACTGATACTTACAAGTCTCCATATTTACATTTCATTCTTATTCTAGTTCTTCCTAAAGTCTGACTTTATAACACTTTTTAAAGAGAAACCTGGATCCCACCTTAAGAGACAAACACCCATTTGCTTTCTCCAACTTGCAGTTTAGATACAAACCCAACATCAAACCCATCTGAGGGGTCAATTCTCTACAGAAGGCAGAGCAAAAAGGATTGCTCACAGGAGGAATATCATATTCAAGGCTATAAGCATCTCAACTTTACACCACCATAAAAGTGCCCAGGGCTTGAACATTTCTGCTCAGAACAGCTTGAGCAATTCTGCTGGCTTATCTATAGACAAACAGACTTGCTATCTGAAAAGAGAACTGACAAAGAGACCTGTCCAATGGCTCAGAAGAAACCGTCATTTAGCCTGTTAATGTTAAAATTTCGGAATACTTCCCCCTCTAAGAAAACTGCAAACAATCCAGGAAAGCTCTAAAATTCCAAGTTTCTGAAAAAATGGCCTGATAGCAAGAGCTGCCCAGGACGCTCCCAGCCCTCGAGATGGGTGGAAAGCCCATCCTGACACCAATGATGGAGAGAGAAGTGACTGGAAGAACTAACCAGGAAATGACTACTGGAGCCTGCACACTACACAGAGTCCAGAGAAATGGCTCTTTAAGAAGTTTAAGTCCCTGGACAGGTGGTTCCTACAAATGGGCCTCATCTCGCTCCCATCCATGGCTTTCTCCTCCAATTATTTTTTATATATTTTTTGCTGACCAGCCACAGCCAAGATAGAAAGAAATCAGAGGCAAGTGAGACACTAAAGTCATGATGCAAACCTGTGAGGTGAAGATGCTGGGGTACAGAGGTGAGCAACAGTAGCCAAAACCCAAGTTTCACAGACAAGAGAACCCAGAAGATGTGATCCCACCACTCCAGTCCTGGCGCAGGGGGTGCAGTGATGGAAAAACTTTCAGAAGAGAGGCAGCTCACTGAGCATGCCAGGGAGGGAAGATGTAGGGCAGGATTTGCTGTTGCCAGAGGCTGAAGTAGAGCGTATTGTGACTGAAAGAGTGGCTCCTCCGCTACCGGAGTGCCTTGGCAGGGAGAGGAGACAATAACCCCGGAAGGGGTGAGCACCAGGCCCAGCACCAGGCCCATCCCCAGGCCAAGTCTCCTTAGCAACCTGGCTGTGCCAGGGGCTGAGAAGAGCTTGGGTAATTGTCTACCCAAGCCTCCTCATCACCCTAGCACAGACAGTTCAGGACCTTTCATGGGAGCTAAAAGCCAGAACCAAAGCCCATTGAAGTCAGGGGAAAAACTCACATGGAATTCAATGGCCCTTGGATAAGGCATTTGATTCATTTCAAGAAAAAAAATGAAAACTACTCTTATTTTCTCCTTTTGAATGTGCTTGTTTCCTCTCCTTGCAAATGTGTGATTCAAGTGCAGCCTAGGAAAATAAAAGCTGAATAGCAAATGCAAGACCAAACACAAGTTCTGGGGACAACAGAAAGATGCTCAACAAATGGGGGGATGGGAAACGACACGGGTTATTTAACTCTTTTACACAATTTTTAATAGACACATTTATCAGTCTTTAATACCAGTTTTGAAATGTTACCAAGTCCTAAGGGGGTCATCTTGATGGATGTCACTGTGCCTTCACAGAGGGCTCCTGCAATGATGTCCCTCAGGCAGCAGCAGCGACCGATCCAGGATGACAGCCCCTGTGTTCAGTTATCACTGGATGAAAAAATTCAGTGGTTCCAGCCATCTCTCTGCTTAACTGAAAACACAGACCTGCCATGCCTTCTTCACTAGGTTCAGCTCTAGGCACAGCACGGCTGGCACTCTAGTTGCATAGTTTGCCTGACTCCGGGAGTGAGAAGTCTCCAGCAGCAGGCTGGACCCTGTTGGGGAAAACACTGCCCGTTCCCACCATCTTCCTTCCAATTGCACAACTTTTGCTGCTTTGGCAAATGCCAATTAGCCTGTAAATTATGGGTCTCAAAAGCACTCTACAGTGCTTTAAGTCAGACTGTAATCACCAGCTCTCGCCTTGTCTTTGGCTTAGTTGCCCAAACTTGCAAGACTGACTCTTCAGCCTTAAAAGTCAAACCCAGCACCTCCATCACACACCTGGCCAGAAACATTTCTCCTCAGTGTTTCAGTACACAGCACTCTTCCTGCCATATCCACCGGCCCATGTACCTAACACAGGAGGTCCCTGAAGCTGAGTGGTGTGGCTGACACAATAGAAGGGAAGGAAGCCATCCAGAGGGATTGTGGCAGGCTTGAAAGGTGGGCCCGGGTGAGCCTAATAGGATTCAACACTGCAAAGTGCAAGGTCTGGCCCCTGGGCCGGAAGGAATCCCAGACATACACACAGGCTGGGAGAGGAGCTCCTGGAGAGCAGCCCTGCTGAGAAAGACCCAGGGGTTCTGGTGGGTGAGAAACTTAACATAAACCTTGTCTGGATCCAGGCCTGGAGGCTGGTGGCCCTGCCTGTGGCAGGGGGTTGGAATTCTGTGACCCTTGGGGTCCCTTCCAGCCCAGACCCATTCTCTGATTCTATGAAGGCTACCGAGCTCAGCGAGCAGCACTGCTGATGGATGAACATGTTGCTACACGGCTCTATCCTCAAATCCAACTGTATGTGTCGTCTCCTATCCGACATGTCACAGCTGGGTATTTCCTTGGCAGGTACATTTCCTTGGCAGGTACTTTAGACAGATGCACATCTGCCTACACATCCTTCACCACCAGCTGAGCCACAGGCAAGCCTCGTGTTGGAAGCCCGTGTTGTCACCCACCTCTGGGACACCCAGAGGCCCCTTCCTCATGCTCTCTTCCAAAGTACACCCATGAAATTACCAAAATGGCTCCAACAGAAAATGCAGTTGTATGGTAACTTCTCAGGTGCCTTAGCTGCTGCCTGTAGCTGACAGGAAGGTGAAGCCTCTCAGGTATAGCTCCAGCTTCCCACAGGGCCCAGGGGTCCCAGTGCTACCTCAAAGTTGAAATACTGCTTCTTCTCAGAAACACCACTAACAGCCATTCCACACACAGTCTGAAGAAACAGCTCTCTACCTGTGCAAACCACTCTGTCTCTACACTCAATTTTTGGCATCCCTGATGAGACTGTACACACACATGCTGTTATTGCTGGCTCCGACAATGCTTTCTGTGGATACCTACCTAAAGCCACTGGCCAACCACAGGATATCATTTTCTGGTCACTGCCAATTTGGGCTAAAGATCAACTATTAAAAGAAAGATTGAATCCTTATCAACCTCTCACCCTTGAGTTAGTGAATGAAGATCTTTCAAGTTTCTATCCTGCTCAGGTTCTAGCAAAGGAAGCAGTTTGGAAGGAGAGAGACAAGGATCGCTGTCCTTCATGAAAGATCCCACCTACGTGAGCTGCAAATCTGGCCTCAGTTCACGAGCACTCAGAGGCTGGATTAATTATTGCTCTCTGAATTAGAGAGCTCTTTCGAGGAGAGTTCCAGAAGTAGCCAAGGCATGAGGAATTGTAACTCAAGATTTCTCTATAAATCCAGCATTATCCAAGTTCATACAAAGGACTCAATTTGAAACTACACTTGGTCTCCATACCCCCAGGTGGAGTGGTGTAGGAGGGGTCTAACCAAACAGATGTCAGAGTCCCCACAGGAATTTCCTCCTTCAAGGTAGCTTTCTACACACACAGGCCAAGCCAAACCTTCGCTTCCTTTCTCCAGCAACAAGCAACCACTTATGGGGGCCTGTGCTCTATGAAACACTGGAAGGAAAACACTGCTAGCTCCACTATTTGCTCCATGGCTTGGAAGAGTAAGGTTGAGTGTTGGCTGCTCTTTCAAAAGATCAGAAACAGCTAAGCAGGTGTCGGCAAAAGGACTCCACTAATTCATGTCATGCACTATATATACGTGAGCCAGGAGCTGAGCAGCTTCTACCAGCTGCACGTCACTTTGGTTTGGTTTCTGCATAATATGAAGCACTGTGTGTTGTTTATCGCCAATTCAGAAGTGCTGCTGAACTGTCATGTTCCATTTGTATGTACATACACACACACCTCTCCAATCAGCACTCCCTTGGGAATCTATACACTCCAAGGTAGCTCCCACAGCAAGTTAGGGACAGCGCTCTCTTCCCAAAGTTCGCAAAAGCAGGAGGCATTTTAAGGCCACAAGGAGTAACAGGTCACTGACATTAAACACAGAGACAAAGACCATCCCTGGCAAGAATGCTTGGTAAAGAACAGGGAGGAGCCTTTCAGGCAGACTGGCAGAATAGCCTATGGATCAGACCAACATTATCAGCTCTGATGAAATCATGCCTTGCACATTTTGTCATCTTATATCAAGTAGGCATTAGCCAACAAATGTTCTCACTATTCAATGCTCCTGTAGAGCAGAAGTCTCCATGTAGCATTTCCTATTGGTCCAACGCTATTCAAAGAAGTCATCTTGGTGGCCAAGAGCTCAAAGGGGTGTCGCTGCAGCTGGAACTCCTGGCCTTCACAAGCGAACCCAGCGAGGACCACAGCAGCACTGGGATCTGGTCGTACAGATGGGAGTGATGGATGAACCTTCATACCCACCTGCTAAACTCCTTCTGTCCTCAAATTTAGAAGCCTTTTATATAAACTTGGGGTATTTCTTCTGCTTCTGTGATGTATTTTGTCACTAACAACTGCGCCCAAACATCCATCCCTACTTCACTTTGTGGACCAATCAGCATAAAGCCGAGACAGCAGGGAACCAGACCTCATATATCCCCTGCTGTCACCAAATACTTTCTCATGAAATTAAACATTTTAATACTATGAAAGAATTTCAGTTCTAAAGGCTAAAACTTTGCCACCCACACCAGAACCAGGCTGACCTCTACCCACAGCAAAACCCTATCCAACTTCATCCTCCTGCTTACCAAGGCCAGCTGACCAAAGGGCATGGCCTCTTTAAAATCCTCAGAGAAACTAATCAGGTGTATTCAAACTCTTTGTCCTTGGCTTCACCACCTTCACCTCCGATGTGAAGTATGGCATGGTTTCTCCAGCAGGCAAAGCTCCCACTGATGTTATCCCATCTGTCTCTCTAGATAGCTCTACAGCATAGCTTCAGCTTGCTGTCCTATGTGCATTTCAGCTAAAATTCATCTTGGCTTAACACCTTTGCAGCATAAGTTCATCTGCACACCCCCTTCTCATATGGCAGCAAGCCGGGGAAAAGAAAGCAAGCAAGACTGACCGACTTGGCTTGATCAAAGCCTGTGGATGTGAATGAAAACAGTAAAGGGGGGGAATCAGAGCTAGTTAAAAGCTATCCCTTCAAACCACACATGTAGCAGAGGGTTAAGAGACAAGAGCATCTGGCAAGCCCAGGGATGAGGCGGGCAACGTGAACCCTCTTGTTTTAAAATGTGAAATTATCAAAAGGGTTTTAAGACCAGTTTGTCTTTAAAGCAAAGATGCAGCGTGGGTCTCAACAGCACCATGGAGCAGTAAAGGTGAGAGCAGCGAGGGCTGTACAACACTGACCTTGGAGCTCACTTGCAGTGCTCCTCACACAGCGTGTGCAGAAGCAAAAGCTTCATCCATGTCTGAACAAAGAGGGGAGAGGCCTTGTTTTGGTTTGGAAAAAACATGGGAAGCAGAACAATGAGGAGCTGAAATTGTCACTGAAATAATTTTTTTGTGTGCTGTAAAAGGAGGAGGCTGCAAGAGGATATGAAAAACAACTTGTAACTTCTCACAGACAAGAAAATTTTTACTGTTCTGGACATTTCCAGAGACTAGACAAATGTTTTTACATACACCATTCTCTGTACTGTGCACAGCTCCCAGCACTCAACCAGACACAGCACTGGGGTCCAGCGTCATTGGACTGGGCTCTCCAGCAGGCTCTGCCAAAGGTTTCCCAGACGCCTGGCAAGAAGCATCTCTCCCACAGGGATGATGTCCTCTCCCAGCTGCAGTGGGCGTAACTCCCCAGAGCACCCAGCGATGCCATAAAGCACGCAGTGGGAATTAGCACTGCTCTTGTCACTGTGACCTGACTGCATATTTTTCATCATCCAAAGTTGCTTCCCTGAAAACAGCTCTGCCTTTAATAAAGTAAAAGGGAAGAGATTACATAAACCTTTAAAAGCCCTCCTATTTTGACACTTCTCCCCTGTTTCTTACGCAGCACACTTGCTTTCTCGAGGAACGCAGGCGTGGAATTATTGGATGGACAATGGTATTGTGCCTCCCTTGCTAGACACAACTGACTGACCTGTGCACAGGCTCTCGAGGCAGGAGAGAAGCTCCAGCTCCCAAGAGTTTCAATGCTCTGTGCTGGACCATCCCAGCTCAGCCTCAAGACATGTTGGAGCTCACACAGCCTTTGGGTGACGGTGATGAAATTGGCCATTGTGCGGTCCCATGTCACAGGGCAGGGGAGATGTCCCTCCATCAGGATCACACTCATTTCCGCAACGCAGAATCCACAACCTGCTCCAAATGTTGGACCAGATGCTGAAGATGACTGCTCTTGGGAAGACCCTGATTATTCACATTTGTCATCATATTTCAAGTATTTCAGGTAAACCAAGGTGAGGTTTGCAAGACAGAAGACGAGAGCTTTCATAGCAAGCCCTTAGGCTGGCCATACTTGGACAGAAGCTTCGTGCTCCAAACCAAGTATTCCTCTGCTACTCCCTACAGTTCTTGACCTCTCTTTCTTGCACCCATATTTTCCTGCCTTTCAGCATACACTACACCAGCTTCCTACGAAGCCAGACACGTGCTAAATCAGCACAGCTATTTTCTGAGCATCGCTCCATTGTTTGTAGTGAACAAGAGATGCCCTGACAAACCCCTCCACATGCTGCTCCTCACTGCACACCATCACCAGCAGATTTACAACGCACAGAGCCCAGCGAGCATCACCACCACCAGTCTCTTTCTGAGCAGCAGGTGTCAGAACTGCTTTTCTGAGGGGAAAAAAAAAGTAATTTGTTGGCATATCCATTCAAATGTAAACATAGGAGGCTTGCACCAACCCTCTAGACAGTGCACTAGCACGGGCAGCAAAGGAAACGTATATTTAAAACCAACTGACATGAAATTATGCTGCTCTGTAATGTATGCAATCCAATCAGAAATGATGCCACAGATATAAACACTATCCAGCGTATACAAATTCACTTGGAAAGGCAGAATGCAACTTAACAACTATTCTCACCACCTAATTTGTGACAGTGATTAAAACCCTAAGAGTATGGAGAATTTTAGACTTTCACAAGCATCTTGGAAAAAAACAGTAACTTCATTCCAACTAACACTATCATGTTGAGTGCTTCACTCAACTCAGGTTCTGACAGTACCAGTGCTTTTCTTTCATCAACAGTCAGGAATCTCAAAGTATTCATGCCTTTTAAAGAGAAACCTGAAAAAATAATGTTAATATTTTATATTTACAGCGCAGTTCAATATTTAAAAGTGTTTAACAAACTATGATGTGGGTTTTAAAGTACAATTAAATTATGTTTCACTTTATTTTTATGTTTAAATGGTGCTGTTGAACACCATTTAACAGTAGTACTCCAAAGATGACCTAATGACTTAAAATCCTGAAAGCTTGTAAACTTACAGCCACTTCTGCATTTCAAGTCACACAGTGATCTGCATAACAGGGAGAGGTGAGGACACCAACACACAGGTTTTCAGGTCAACCTTTTCTCTTGTAGCCACAGAATCTTGCATTTTACTGTTTTGTTCCGACTTTGGGACTACTGCCTGGTTACGTATCTCACCCCAACACCCATCCCTCAAGGATTTTTCTTACCTTTCCTCTGAGAAACCCCTCCCCAAACCCTTGCACTCCTGTGACTTCCCAGTGCCATCAATCCTAGCCTCAGCTAAATACAACCATGCACAAGCCCCGATGCCTACCACTCCAGTCTGCCACCAAGTGCCACCTCCATCCCCTTCCACCTCTGCTACATCTCTCTTAAACCCAGTTGAACCCCCAATACTGCCAATGGGATGGTCTCAAGTAGAATTTGCCTCACCCTCCACAAGCAGCCATCCCATTGCAGGTGGGGTTGTCCCACCTCAGCCTTTCATCCCACACTTGGGGACAATATGAAGAGACCCAGGTGCAAAGTCCTCATTAATAAGGCAGTCATGATCAATAACCGTGTATTGGCCTTTAATATAGTCCATTCATCCAGTCTGCATCACAGTTCATTTACTGTTTTTCTATATTTGTGATAATTCAAGCTCCACCCCCCTCTCCTTTATTAAAGGGGACATCACTTTGCCAAGTTACTGCCAAATACACAATCATTATTTTCTTTTCAGTGACAAAATTGTTGAGAAAAGACTGGACCAGGCCAAAAAGCCCCTCTGATTAGGCAGAGACACATGCCAATTGCACATTTAACAAGGCAACAGTCTTGTTGCACATTTAACAAGGCAACAGTCTTGTTATCATCTTCAAACAACTCCTGCAAATTCCTACTTGCATTTCCACGAGGAGGATACTGCGCGAATTAGAAGGCATGATTAGAAATGATAATAACAGAGCTGAAACAATATCCTGTTCATCATTCATCAAAAGAAAGATAAATACCTGCCTTGGGGCTGTAATAAGACAGAAAGTGGGACAGGGAGACCAGTCCTCCCCCAGCAGACTCCGCAGGAAGCATTCCAAACATGACAAATTCACTGTTCACCCAGCAGATGAAGTAATGACACTAGTATTTGTCCATAAAATGTAATTTAGCCAGGCTACTCCAATGAAATCAGAAGCTTTAGCACTATAAAACTTGGAGGCTGGAATATTTTTACCTTATTAAGAAAGGTGGTGGTGAGGGGGGGAACATAAGCTTTCATTTTCCCTCAGCTGAACCATCACACTGTGGTCTTTGTTTTCGGGAGCGAACCACACAGCCTCCAGCACTAAACAATTTGTGTAATTTCTTCTCAGGTGCACACACCTTGCCAAAAGCCTAGTGCCAGGTGTAAAGACCACGCTTGGGCTTATCAGTATCAGTATGTTAAATAAAATCTTCCTAACCAGATACCTGAGGGCAAGCAGCAGTGTGGATTCCTTCGTGCTTCCAGCCCCTGTCTCATCATGTCCCATGCCGCAAGCGCTGGGTGAAGACGTCAAGCCAAAGCTTGTCCATGCAAAGAACCAGTCAACAACTACAAGCACATCTGCCAGCAATGCAAGTTTAGGCTTGGTTTTAATACCTGCACATTTAACTCCTGCCAGACATTAGTGATGCAATGGTCAAGGCATGTTTTTAGTTGGTGTCAGATCCTCTCTCGTGTCTAACGCGAATCCTAAAAATAAATCTTTGGAAATTCAGGAACAGAGTATTGTTAAGTCAAACTAATTCTGAACTGTATTTTGACAAAACAAGCCTCTGCAAAAAGCAAGTAACAATGTGTATGCTTTTAAGAACTCAGCAATGACAGAATGGAAACATGTCTTTAAAACAGAAAGCGCCTCCATGTCACGCTCACAACTAGGGACTCTGAGAACACGTGGAAATCCAAAAATAAAACCGAGTAGAAACAAAAGCAAAGGTTTTTTTCTTCTGCCTTAACTAAGGGAAATATAAGCAGTGAGGTATCAATAGTGAAAAGTAGATTTTTTTTTTTTAATAACATGTTATAAAAAGCAAGAATAAAATTCACCATAAAGCCCTTCAAAACTCCAAGAGTTCAGAATAAAAGTGGTTTCCTGCACATCCATCAGTAAAACTGCTCATACATGAGATTTCTGGGGCACAAGTTTTAAGCTGGGAGTCCTTTAAAATACTTCCCAAATGACAAGTTCTTCTCTCACTGTTTTCATATGAAAATACAAATTACTGTTAAGGGGGCAAGCATGTGGTACCCTGCCACCTCTGGAGTTTGCTCCTCCATAACGAGAACCAAAGGGATGGCTGTTAGGTAAATTACCAACTGGTCAAAGCACATCTAAAACAGGCTGGAAAAGGACTTTTAAAAATAAATAAATAAATAAAATACAATAATAAGATCGTGACGTTCATTTTTATAGTAAACAGCAGGGTCTTCTTACACATTCTTGGAAGATGTGTCGTGTTATGGCAGCTGCTTATAAAACGCAGTAAATGAGGTAATGTGGAGACCTTCATCTGAAACCAACCCCTCTTTTGTTTCCCTGGATGATGACATTAAATAGGACAGAAATGGCTACCTGCACTAGGGCTGCTCAAAGATTAACCTTTTTTTTTTTCTTCCCCCCCCTCCTTCCCCTTCTTTTTCTGTTAAAATCAAAATTCAATTAGTTACTTCCATGCTTAAACAGGACTGCCACTGCTGAAAGCGTACTCCAGCGATAATTGCAATCCAAGAGTGATCTAATTATATACAAGTCTCAGTGGCTGCATTCCCACGTCGCTTCCTACAACCCGGATTCACTACAATGCAACTCAAAAAGCAAAAGCCACATCGGTTTCATTCATTCCTTCTCCCTGAAGGCTGCGTGGCTTTATATATGCTTAATGAGAACGAGTTAAGTCTATTAGCAAGCTTACTACAAAAATGTGAGTCTCTACCTTCTGATAAATACAAAAGAACAGAAAGGCACTTCATTCTGCATGTAAAAATAACAGCTGATGGGCTAAACTGTACAAGGGAAAGAACACACTTTTAATTAAGGCACTGGATTAGGATTCAAGTACCAGCTTTACTTTTTGGCTCTGCCACCAGCTTCCTGTGTGACCCAGGGCAAGAAATGTCATCGCTCCACAGCTCGGTTTTTCATCTATAAAATGGACAGTGACATTTCCTTCTCCTGGCCTCTCCACGTTGTGGTTGTAAGCAATTACTGTGCGCTGGCACATAACCTTAAGACAGTAAGTAGCCAATATTAATTGAAGCCTCCTGGTAGTACTCCAATACAAAGCTACAATCGACTTGTCTCCCCTTTCAGAGGATCCTGCTGGAGTTTTGTATCGCCACTATTTGCTGCTCCCACAATCTAACACATTTACATCCCCAAGCAATGCCCTGCACGCAGCCTCCTTCAGTCCCCAATCCGAAATGGAGAAGGGGGG
>VZTU01031360.1:379712-418960 GCA_013400835.1 Zapornia atra | reverse complement strand
GCTAAGCAGTGAACCAGGGTATCCCAAGCATTTAAATAACGACTTTGTCCAACACAGAATATCCTGGCCAACTCAAGACAATTCCCTACTAGTGCTGTCAATGCACACGAGCATCCCCTGCAACACAGAGGGGCTGCCAACAACTCCCTGCTTTTTTCTTCAGTATTTTCTATTCCTGTTAAAAGAAAAAAAGCCCTCAGTGCAATGGTTTTGCCAGGTTTGTAAATCTGAACGAGACCATCTGAGCTGAGCTGACTATTTTAAGAGGGTTCTTGCAAGTAATTACAAGGTAAAAACGAGAATACTTCACACCTACATTCTGACTGAAAACTACTCAGCCCTGTTGGCTCCAGGCTTTTAATAGTCAAAAGAGTTCAAGGTTTGGAAAGTTATTGGCACCAAGTAACACTGGATATTCCTAACTAGTGTTGTGTCATTACCTGGCACGATTTTTGCTGGGATAACTCCCAAATCTGTGACATAATCAGAGGGTTCTCTACATTACACTATACAGTCAGATGCTCATGTTAGTGCAATACGTTCCCATGTTTAATACCATTTGCTATTACTTACACTTAATCAGCTTTGGAACCAGTTAAACCGTATAGGAAAAGCAATTTCTGAGGCTTTGAACTGACAGATTTCCACACACAAGCAAAAATTACAACCTGAAGTTTCTAAAATGCAGTCTACATCCACAGTTGCTTCTAAACAAACATCCAAAACTATTCACAGCCCTGTGGGAACTGAAAATTCATATGAAAACAAGAAAGAAAGGGGGAAAAAAAAAACCAACCCAAAACCCACACAATTAACTTCTGTGGAACTGTCTTAACTAGAAAAACTGTCAAGAGTTTCCCTTCCTGGCCAGCCTTTATTTTACTGCTTCAGCAATTTTATGCCCAAGCTCCATGATTCTTAAAAAAGTCATCAATGGAGAATGTCTCAGCTCCCTAACATCAATCCCCTTTTTGGGTTAAACTCCCAGTGCAGTATCTCTTGAGAGACTCACAGTAAATTCAATACAGGTATCTTAAGGTGTGCATTCCCATACATACATTTTCAAAGTAAGCTAACAATTACACCCTTTAACTCAACAAATTGAACCAAGTAAAATGATTAAGAAGGTAGAACCCCAAGAAACAGATTGGGATTTGCAGAAGTCACTTCTGGGCTTCTGATTCGCTATCTCATAGGGTCTGAGCATCAAAAAAATGCTGAATATTCACCCAAGGAAAGTCAGGGCTCCTTTGGGTGCCCTAAGCTGGGTACACAGCACCCCCAAATCGCTATTCACTTTCAAAAAACCCTCATTATTTATTTTTCTGCCTCTCTATAGGAAAGGAATAGACATTTAAATAAATGACATAATCCTTATTACCATTCCATTCATTCATGCAGGTCACTATAATTTACTGCCAGGAAAAATAAACTTCTACATAATATTCTTCAGTGTAAGGCATTCAAAAGGCTCAAAGGGGGAGAGGAGGTGAGAGGGCTTCTGAAAAATATTTGCTCAAGTGACCACATCATCCATGAACACATTTGGTAGAAAAAAAAAAATGGGTGAAGAAATTTACGGTCAACATGAAACATGCCAGACTGGGACTGGGGTGGTAATGGGGAAAAGGAGTGGGGAACAAAGAAGGGAAGGGGAATTTTTAACCAGTTTTGTTTCAGCAAGGAAAATTCCCAATATTGCAAAACTGGCTTTTTCCTCCCACGTATGCCTACTAAAAAAAGTTTCAAGGAAAACCAAAGTTGAGTCAAATCTAAGCTCCCTGTAGGATTAAGAAAAGGAAAAAAAAAGAAAGAAAAAAGAAACCCAAAAAACCTCCAAAAGTCATCACAAGTCATCATCTCCTAATGTCTTCCTGAGCCAGGCTCTGTAAGTCCAGCCTCATCCCTGGTGAGCCCATGCAAGCAGCTTGCACCCTCCAACAAGGTGGTGGGCAGAGGACCGAGGCACACAGAGCACAATTTATACCACCTCTGGCAGCTGCTGCTGCTGCACCCCTCCATAAACTTCATTTAAACAAGTGTTCAGTCAAAAATGGCTTTGCCAGTCAGTTCACCTCAGCAATACCCATAGCTCACTCTATTGTGGATGACAAAATACCACCAAGGCTGTGAAAACCCTCACTGCTTTCAGTGCTGACTACCTAAACGCAAGCAGAAGGTGAGCTGGGTGCTTCACAGGTTGGCTGGCAGCGCTTTTGTCAGACTGTATCCCCCCATCACAGAATTGTCTTTTTCCTCCTCTCCTCCACAAAGGGCTGGTTCTCCCTGGTGCTGTTGTGGGGAATGTTTGCACTTCTTGCTGCTTGAGAAGCTGGGGCTTGTCTTCTGCTGGATTTGGGGGTTTTCGCGGATTTAAGCAGTCCCACACAAAATCAGACACTACTTTTGAAAAGCACCCAAAACAATGTGAGTGATGTATTTTTATGCATGCAGGAAACAATCAAGAAATAGGGAAATTAAATTTCTGCCACTGTTTTGGACATATAAAGCTAAACTCACAGTGAAATTCTCCACAGAAGACAAGTTGGACTGTCATCACTCACCAGCCAAAAAAAGCTCACAACACTCAAATTCATTTTTGCTTTCAATACTGATCAATCAAAAGTTTCATTCACAGAGCTTGTGGTGCTTAGATCATCCCACAAGCCTGGAGAGAGCAAAGTCCATTCAAGATATACTTCAGAAACGGTGGCTCAGATACCCAAAGGTACTACCAGCAGGTCCTCTGACACCAGACAAACCGAGTTTGCACAGCAATGCCCTCAGAGCCAATAAAACTGCTCACACCCAACCCAGGCTAATCAGCAAAAGCAGGGATGAATGGAATTAGTTCCTTAGATTTCAAGCCCTAATTTAGCTAAGCACTTAAATAAATATGTGTAAGCCTTATTAAAGTCAACAGGATTCGGTATTATTAAGTTAATATTACTAAGTATGTGCTTAACAGTCCTGCTGAATCAAAGCTTTGTAACCAAGAACTCAGACTACCTTTTCTTTTTTAGAATTCGTCCTCAAGTAAAACCATTTCTTCACAGTTTTTGTCACCCATGTTTCAGGGACTCATCACAGCCCACACAACAGTCTACGGTGGCATCTCCATTATATTGCTGTGAATGCAAAGTACCTTTTCCTGAAGCACCATACCTGCACTAGCTTCACCAAAATCAGTATCTACCTTTTCATTTAAAGGAAAAAAAAATATATATTTCAGCCACAAAAACAGCATCTAGAGGATCTCTTGCCACTTTTCACAACTGCAGTAACAAATAATAAATCATTATTTATTTATATAATAATAATGCTCTTGCATTAGTACAACTGTACAAATAATGAAACTGTGATACTGATTATTAAGATCATATCAGTATTTATTATTCATTCGTCACAGGAGGCTTGTAGGTGTATCAGAGCAACACAAATTCACTGGCACACATGGGTATTACACCACTGCTAAGGCATGGGTAAGGTTAGTCCTACCAGCCACAAGTGAGACAGATGGACATATAACTTCATGTATCTAACTTCAGGCAGCAATTGGTCATGTAGTGACATCTTATCTTTAGACTACTCTGAAATCATCTTCAAAAATCAATGCAAAAATGCATCAGCTTAGTTCTAACCATTTTAAAATGTCATTATTAAAAACACCGTGTTACGTGTGACAGAGCTTTACTTACCAACAACGTCGAGATGGTACGTGTGATTGATGGATCCATACTGGTTTTCCACTATGCACGTATAATTCCCTTTGTCAGATGGGACCACGCTCTCCATGATGAGACTCCAGTGCTGGTTGCGGACCTGGTGGGTTGTAACCAGAGGGGTGAGGAACTTCACTAGCACAGCTTCACCCTCTCCGCCCCCCCCCCCTTCCCCTCCAGAAGAACTGCTTTCCTAACAGTTAACCTTTTGTAATCCACGTTTTAAAGCCTCTTCTGAGCTCATTTAATAGCTCCGGACACTGAAATTATTTATTCCTGATCAGGTGCAGCTGCAGCAGTGAAACCTTTCCTACCTTCTGCTACACGTTTTCCTCATCCCTGATCCGAGCACTGCAGACATCGGTGCACACTCAGTCCTACCAGTACAGCAACAGTTAGCAGAGCTGTCTCACCAGGCTTTACCTCCTGATCCACTTCAAAGCAAATTCCCAACCTCAGGATATTCCCCACCTGCATTCAAGCAACACTCTGATAATATTAACAGCCCACCAGCAATACAGGATGGATACGATCCCTTAACGTTAAGTCCCCACCTTTCTCTCATGGTGTTTTGGAGAAACAAAGCACAGAAGGTCAAGGTTTGGGATCCCTCCCACAGACTTAAGACAGCATCTCTTGCTGCTCTGGGGTACCACAAGAAAGAAATGAAGATGCTGCCTTATGAAAAACACCTGAAGAAAAAGTCCTCACGGAAACAGAGCTTAAGGACACACATTTATTTCCTACAGCCCTTTGTGGACAGAATGTATGAAAGGTGCTGATTCTGTTCCCATTCACATTTATTTCCTGCAGCCCTTCATGGACAGAATGTATGAAAGGTGCTGATTCTGTTCCCATTTGAACTCAAAAGGAGTGCTGGCATCGGTCTTGCAGAAAATGGGACCCAGCCCAATACTGGAAGGATATAGAGTCATCCGGTACGTGTATGTGTATATATATATATATATATATATTTCCTGCATCATAAATTGGCTCCCAAAATGACCTTTTGCTGGCTATCCACTAATCCCTTGTTTTAGCATTACATTTCTGACAAAGCACTCAAAAATCTTAACATCGCGTAGCTGTAACGTACAACTTTATCCTGCAGAGTAGCTATTCCAGCAAATGGTCTAACATACAATCTGGTACAGTCATTTTAATCATCTGAATGGAAAGTGGTGATTCAGTGCAGTACACCAGAAAAATTTAGGGACCGTTCAGAGACACTTCCAGTAATATATTCTTAAAAGATCGTTACAACTCCAGGTCTGAAACCCTGCTTCATGACTGACTGTTGCACAGGTCTTTATCCAGCAGGACAAGGCTACGTGGGGCTGCATCCCTGGTGCTGAGAACTGAGCTCTCAACACTTGCTGGAGGTAAAAATGCTTCCAGTTTGATACTTGGAAGAAAAGAGCTCTCTCTGTAAGGGGCTCCTGGCTTTCCTCATCCCTCCAGCTAGGAATTACCTCATTAGCGAGATATTACTATTATTGTCCAGTTACAGGCTAATAATATTAGCTAATACCTGGCCACGTGAGCTTTGAAAAACAAAGAAAACTTAGACAAGACTCCAGCAGCAGGTGAAGGGCTGGGATGCTAACCTAATGTGTGACACAGCCTCAGAATTTCCAGCCCAAACCTACAGCAGCTCTCCCCAGCTCCCCCTCCTAACAGTACACATCAAAACTATATAGTGGTATTTTTTTTTCCACAGCATCAAGAGCCAAGAAGTAAGTTTATAAAGGTAAACAGTTAAAGTTTATAAAGTTAAATAGTTTATCAATGTTAATTTATTGTCTATTCTTCTATATTATTGTCTAAGCAACCTTGAAAGTCAAAATCTGGCTTACGAAGAATTGCCATCATAACCCTCTGGTAAATAACAAACACAACAGCTACATATTTTGAATATTTTAATTCTTTATGAGCTATTTTGGTGGAAACTTGGTCAAAGTGACCTGAACTTCTGTCATTACAAGTTACATCACAGTTGCTCAGATTCTGAGCAAGTGTTTTCAAATCATCTGACTGCAAAACAGGAAGAAAGGATCATGGCTCCACAGAAGTTAAAACAAAATAAAAGCTGGTAACAAGCTGCAAGTAATTAATTTTATAAGAAAACACAAGAGATTGTTTATCATTCAATAAGAAAACATCACTAACTTACAGCCACAATGGATGGCAATGCTAAAAAGTATTTGTGCAATTTCCCTTCTTGAAACTCCAATGAGAAAAGATAATATCTTTATAATAAAACAACAGCTTAAGCCTCTTCAGTTTAAGCTAAACAACTGCTGCAGAGGCCCAAAGCATTTCTGACACATCGTCACACAACTGGATTTATGTCATGAATCTGGATTCAACTAGATCTGGCACGTTGGCTTAGTGCTTTCTGGGTACAAGTGCAGCAAAGCCCAGAACAACTCCCCTTCGCTGGGGATCACGGCATCTTCTCCCGCTGAACACTCCCAAAGGGAACCCTTCATTCTTAGACGTGATAGTCCTGCCACATCCATGCAACACCCAGATCGTACAGGTTTCAACATGGACTTTTTAAGTGACATGCCGTCACTCCCTAGTCCCATCAAAGCCTCTCCTAAGGGTAGCAAAACTGGTGCTGTTACTGACAATCCCCAACATCACACCAAGTTTATATAAAAGCCAGTTTCAAGAGAGGTCCAGTGCTTCCACAGGTCTTACACCACCCTTCTGCATATGGATAAACTGGACTACACTGGCAATATCCATTTTCGGCAGGGAAGAGGGAAGCAAATCAATGAAAAAAAAAAACCCCATGACCCACCCTCGGGACTGAAGTTGCCAATAGACAGTGTCTTTGGTAATGCAGGTGAAAACCATTAGCTCCCTCCTGGTTGCTCACTAGAGCCCTTCTAACTGAAGGCACCAGTCGTCCTACAGCTCTCCAAATATTCCCTAATAAGTGTCCCGGGTAGTATCGGCTGGGTCTGTTTAAGCTGTTTAATGGATGACTTGAGCTTGTCTGGCAGACAGAACATCTTGGGGAGCTCATGTGAACTAATCCACTAGGAAAAAAAACAAAGGCAGCAACAAGCTGCTCAAAGCAGGAGCACCCTCACCAGGCATATGGAAGCCAGAAAAAGACATGTCCACAACCAGAGATGTAACCAGTTGTAGGAAACTCTTCCAGCTCTCCAACCTGACCAGCTCCTGGCCAGCTATTACCCTGTTATTCCTACTATTTTGTTCCCCAAAGCCTTACATCGTAGTGAGTTCTTTCAAAATCTCAGAGAATACTCACACAGTTCCACCCACTCCAACACCTGAACTTCAGGGTATCCCTTCCGATCTGTCATTACCTTTTCTTGATAGGGGGAAATTCAGTGAACAGCCACATTCCAAGCATGCCAAACCACAGCTTGACCCTTTGTAACCACAGTTTAATAACTGCTTTTGCCATTTAAAAAAAAATTATTACTGCTTTGCAATACCTATTTTCATCTTTTATCTGCATTTCATGCTCACAAATGGCATTTTATATACAACGATTGAGATAAATAAAATCTCAACATTTTTTTTTCTTACTATGGAAACTTCTAGCAAAAAACCAAGGTGCTTTCTTTCACCATCTTCCCCATAAAATTTTTAACCAACTATTCCAAATAAACTCTCCAAACAATTCCATTTTTAAGCTAAGTTATCAATAGCAAATGCATACAACTGTACCCCTAAAATAGAGCTTGGAGGTGGGAAACCTCAACTGGTGGGAATCAAAATGCCAGGAAATACTGGTCAGAAATCTAGGAAAGCACAAGTAGCATTTCATAGAAACATTTTGCTTTTGGACTGTTATTAAAAAATAATAGATTAATTTTTAAATGCATGTCTTCCACAAACAGGCACATTAGGAAAGGTTCTCATGTAACAAAAAAAAAAAATTGTAAAAAAGGGTCAAATTTTAAATGAATTTCAAAAGAAAGAAGGATTAAGAACCAAAATATGATTCCCTGCAAGATCAGCACAGTTCAGCTCCATACTGGTTCTGCTCAGGCACAGAGAACAAGCACACAACATCCAGGTGAAAGCCACAGGCTTTCACAGCTCCTCCAGAGCCAGGAGTCTTTCTTCAGTCTGTGTTTACCTGGCTGAATTTAAATGTGTATAGAACAGCCGCAGTGATGAAGCTTATCAAAACGCACACGTGAAAACACACACGCGTTCAGACTTGAACAGTAACCACTGGTCGAGGTCCATTTGCTTTCGGGGTGGTGTACAGAAAAGCAAAGGCTCCCTTGGTCTCACAAAGGATTTATATTATTCACTCAAAGGCACGATAAAAGGCCTTTAAATGCACAACCAAGGGCTATCATCATTTTAAGGACTAAAAAGGGTTTAGACCCTCAGGAACAGAGCTCTTTCTCTGTGCTGTAGGAGCTTTGGGTATTCCTTGAAAAATCGTCAAGGGTTCAGTCTTGAAATTCACCACCCAGAATTAGTCACAGTGGAGGAATTTCACTCTGGGCACTATCTTGGCCAGCACATACACCCTTTCTGCTAGCCTGCCCCAGTGCAAATTGACTCAAGACATTCCCCAGCCAGCAGGACAAAGTGCTACAGGTCACTATCTGATTGCGATAAGAAGAGATTTCTTAGCTCAAGGCAGCAGGAGAGGGGTGGCTGGAGTTATTGCTGGGAAGCTTTGTGCTTTCCTTCCCTCTACTTTGTTCTTCAAGTCTTCAGGGGATGATTGTCTCTTCTGAAAGGGGTGGATGTTGCTACATCAACTGGCGATGGCAGATACAGCCAAGTTTGAGTGACTAGAATAGCTAGTACTATGAATACAAAGATCTCCAGCATAAACATTTTACACACAGCAACACCCAGATGCACGACACACTGGTGTGCAAGAATGATGAGTTGCTCTGGTACCTGGCTGAACAAGGACCAACATGGAAGGGCTCCATCCTTTCTGAGGATTCCTGCACTACAGATTTATCAGGATAGAGGTGTCAAGAAAATGCAATTCTTTCTTTATTTCAGAATAATTCTGAACTAAGGGTGGCAACCTCTTCATAACATGAAGCAGACACAGCCTCCAGAACCTCTGGAGGCCTCATTCTTTAGCACCTACTATTCATTGAAAGTGAGCTTCCCCCTCGAAGAGATGGTTATTCAGAACTCCAACAGCATCTGGAACATGCATGGATTTAGTAAGCAGGCCAATAATGATAAGTAACACTACCGGTTCATTTAAAATTTCAGCCAAAAGAAAGTCTGAAAGCCACAGCTGTGTCCCTTCTTTTTTACCTTTAGACTAACGAGATGCAAGCTGCTATGATTTAGAATCACAGGTACACACTTCCCTTATGCAGCTGGCTTTAAAAACAGGCATCTGTGGTTTCTTCCCAGAGTACCTATATACCCAGGAAATTGGGCACATTTAATACACACGAGCAAAGGAATTAATTTGTGCCCCTTAACAGGCACAGACCTGAATGAGCTCAACCAGATCCCTAACACAGGCTGACAGTGGCAGCAGAGAGCCCCACATAGGTTGGTGTGCCCCACTAAAGATCACCCTCCCAAACCAGAGATCACCGATCTCCACCTTCCCCCTTGCAGGGGACACATTTTCCTTCATGGTTTTCAAGAGGGATACCTGCATTTCCCCTTCATGAGACATAAACTGTTCAAATAACATCTCAGTTGGTACTGAAACAGTTACTATCATTTTCCAAGACAGGATTAATTTGGTTTGGGTTTTTTTTAATTGGCTTTTATTTTTGTTGGTTTTAAATAAGCGCAGAGAAAGGTGAAAACCACTGAGTTGGAGCCAATTCATTAACACTCCGTAGCGTTATGAAAAGCAGAAGGTGTTGCCAGGTGTACACTCACAAGCAACAGTAATTTATGGTATAAGCAAACATAAGATGGAAAAGTCTACTTAGATAATTAGTGTTCATACAGGGAGACTTTCTGGGCTTCACTTTCTGCTAACACAAACGTTGGAAAAACTGACACTTTCTGCAGTAAATCTAGCTAGCAAGGAAAGCAGACCATGGTTTGTCCTCCTCTGCACTGGAAAACGTGGAGGTTTTTTGTACCAAGCAGGATCTGAGTCAACAGCACGAGAAGCAATATACACCCTGGTTCCATCAGGACATCACGGAACACGGCACCATGAAGCTACTGCAAAGGTACTGGGGGAGGGAGTCCCCAGGACTCAGTTCTGAGATTACCCCATCTTCTGGAAAAGCCAGTTAACTTCTGTTTTAATTACCATTACGACGTGCTCAGAGCTCCTCAGCAGGACTTCTAGGCTGGGGCTCACGACCGTGACACAAGGGACTGACTTGGAAACTTCTCATCTTCAGAGAGAAGTTACCGAGGGGTCGGGTAGGTGATGAAGTCACCGACGGAAGGTCGGCAGAAGAGGTTAACTTATTAACTCAGAAATGCAGGGCAGGATGGCCAGGGTAGTGCTTGAAGAGCAACATGATGCCAATGGCACACACTCCCATCCTCCCTAAGGAGCAGGATAAGATGACCGAATCCCGACTTCTGACCTGACCTAGGCAGATACCAGGAGGTTAAAGGTCCGTGCACTAATCCACAGAGCTAGCTGGCCTCCCTAATACTCTCTCTTAATCAGTAACCACCAATTTAGAATGAAACATCTAATCTGAAGCTGTTTAAAATTCAAACAAACCCTTCTAAGTAATTGCTGTTACTTTCCCTCAAATTCTGCTTCCCATTTCAGTTTCACAGACCATAAACTCTATAGAAAATAACTTTTTAATTCCAACCCTTCCTTTATTAAACTTCCAACAATCACCGGAGTGGATGGTCATGTTTTTAACAACACAGCTGAAAAGGAATACAGCAAAATAGTCCTACTCCACTTGCAAAGTCAGCCTTTAGTTTTCCAAGTATGCCTAGAAATAATCCTTTGCTGTGCTGCTATGCTACAAGCTTGAATTTAAGAAAAAAATAAAAGTATATAGAATTAGTGCTCAGCAACTGCCAAAGAAACCACCCACCCCTTCTCCAGAAGAAAACAATTACTTTTTTGGCTCTACAATTGATCCAAGGCCATTCAGCGATTTTCTGTTGACTTCAGCAAGTTGCTGGAGTTTTTTTTCCAGCCTTGGTCAAAAACAGGAATTGCAAAATCCCATCATGAGGACGTACCTTGTATCCACCAATACGATGCTCTTGTTTAAACTCTTTCCCATTTTTCAGCCATCGCATGGTTGGCGTCGGGTTTCCCATCGCTGGACAACGAAACTTGACGGTGTTTGCTGCTGGCACCGCGTGTAGCCTCTTCTCCATTTTGTCTGTATGTGTCCAATAAGGTGCCCCTGTTTCAAAAGACAGACATCCAGAACCATCAGAACTCAAATCTGAGCTCCCTTTCCAGCCTCTTCCACGGACATTTTAATTTAAAGCATGGCTTAGAAAGAGTACATGACTCCAAGTGATGTTACAAGTGTTGACCAGAGTTTTGCAAGCAGTTCAGTCCAAAGCTTTGAGTATATAATTTATGACAAAATTCTAATCATTAACTAGAGATATCCTTTGTTTTGTGTATGTCATGTAAGACAGTTTTCAGCTGAATCAAATGATCGGATGCTTCTGACCTCAACTTGAGTTACCATGAGTACGCAGCAAACTTCGAATTCCTGGACCTCAGCTATGAAGCCAGACAGACCAAGTCAGGAGATCTGTTGGAAGCATCAGCCTTAGCCTTTTGCCTCCTGCTAGAAGAGGGACAAACATACCTACCTGGCCAGCAGCACCCTAAAGCTTACAGCGTACGACAGCACAGTGACTGTCATAGAAACCACTAAAATACATTTACAAATGGAATATATTTCTGAAAACTTAACCAAAGAGGAAGAAACCAAATGAGTAAGTATGGATCAGCAAAACTCAGTAACAGCCCATACCATTTCACAGGGATGTCCCACCACTCCCATGAGGCTGTCCAAGCCAGGATGCTCAGTGCTGTCCGACACTGAGGCACAAAACAAGAGTGTCTCTCTGAGCCCACATTAACTGGAGTGATCACTTTTACCAGTTCCTGGAGCTCACTTGCTCCTTCCATGCCCTGGCCCAGGCTATGCCCGCAGGCGCAGAGAAGCATGAGGAGCACATGGAAAACCCCTCTCTCATCCAAGTTCTCAATCATTTGTCATGTACCAGCATGGCAAACACAACACAACAAAACATACAACGCACAAGCCGTCTGCTTTTACCCCCCAAGATGTAAATTCAGATAGACAGATCTATGTACAAGGTTATCCCATGCTCAGGATCCCTTGTGCTACTTTGATTGTGCTACTTTGGCCAACATCACACAATGTCTTCATGGCATCGCTTCAGTTGTCTCACCACAACAGTTTTTTTAAAAGTTAAAGATTCAGGATCTGTTTAATTGTAGGAAACATTAATTTCTTTTACAATGGAGTTTTCCTGAAGCAAATCAGATTAGTGTGGAATTTTTAGGACTAGAGGGGTCCAGAAAAATAACTCTATTTTGCTCAGCCCTGTTTCATTTCCTTCATTAGCAGCCCAACACTCCACTATAAATAAACTCTTCCGTTCCTCAAATATTTATAGCAGTTCTTACAATCAGTGCAAACTCAGAAATCCTGCCACCCCCCTCCCTAAATAAAAATACAGCTGGATAGAAAATACAGGAATAAATCCTTTAACAACATCTCTCTCAGTTTAAAGAAAACATTCCAAAAGCAAGTCTTATAACGATGCTAAAAACGATAAGTGACTATTTTTTTTTTGCCTGAAGTGGCAATTAGCATTAACATTAATGAAGTAGAAAAATAAAGCAAATTTGTGCGTGTAATCAAAATAGGAAATCAGGTAACTATTGAAAAATTAACTGCAACACTAAGGAATTGTTACACAGGCTAAAGTGAATCAGGGATGCAAGGAAAATCACTGGTAACATTATTTGCTAAAACTGGGATCACATTAAAATAACAGATGATTTTAAACAAAGCCAACCAAAGGAATTAACTGCTCCACACGAAGACCAAATTACGTTACAAGTATACCAGGCAAAGGGGGAATTACACATGGGTACTGATACATTAAAAGGATATTTTCTCTGGATTGCCAAACATCTCCGACAATGCAATGTAAGGTGAACAATATTGGGAACTACCCACAATTCCCACAAAGTCAAAGTAAACTGTGGCAGGTCTAAGCCAATCAGCCATCTGAAGCCCTGACACAGGTATCGTGGACAGAGCCAAGTGTCTGGATTTGACCCCAAACTGGCAACATCACCCCAGCAAGTTTGCAGCCAGCACAGTCACCTCTCATCACGTCCATCACACCTTCTCAAACATATACAGCATAAAAAGCTTGGATGCAGTCACTGGCAAGCACAACCTCTGAAGCACGGGCTTCACAGCTCGCCCACGGCTGGATGGACCAAGCTGTGGAGAAGCTCCCAGCAGGGTGCAACCCAGGACCAGGGTATCTGTGCTGGTCAGAATCCAGTCACCAACACTTCCCCCAGTAAGGCTGCTTCATGGCCCCAGGTTTCTACTACATTAAAGCGTAGCTCATCCTCTGGTTTTCTTTCATGTAACTCCCCTTTCCATCAACCCTCAACTGTGGCAAAGTTAAGCACTCCTATAAGAGTCATATACAACAAACACATAGGGAGGAAAAACTTTGCTCTGTGGAATAGGAAGGAGCAGAGAAGAGGCCAGGAGAACGCAGGCAGGAATGTAGAGAAGCAGCTCCATAATGTGCCACAGAGACATGGGGGAAAGGAAACTCCCCAGGCTGGGAGAGGGGACCCTGCCCAGAAGTCTTCCCCTCACACAACCCTCAGCGCTCCTGCATTACAGGGGAGCTTGGAGGGAGGCATCATATGTTGGAAACGCCATCTGAAAATACTTGGAAGACATCCTACCATTTTTCACCAGGTAGTAGCAACATATCTTGGCAGCTCCTCAGTACACTTAGGAGAAAAAGGCTGCAACACACCCAACAAACCGCAACGCTCAGCCTCATTTTGTGCTTTCGAATCGCAACGGATCCAATTAACACACATCAATTCTCTTTGTAGATTAAATTATCAGAACTCAAAAGCACCTTTTACTGCTTCTATTTGCCTTGAGAGGAAAGCCATCCAGGTTTACTAAGTGATGAATGTAGTTAACAACCACACACCACCAAACACCGACTCCTCTCACAGATCCTGTCCATCCCATCCCATCTTTGCTCACAGGGCAGGTGGAAGTAGGTAGGCACCTCTGTTAAAAGTTCACAGTAACAACAGGGCAAAATCCTGCAAGTAGCAGCAACAAGCAGCAGGGGAACGGGTGGGAATTCCTGATTACTTTTGGAGCTCTCATTAGTGAGGAAAATATCCTGCTGACCCACACTGCACTCCACTGCAAATACATTACATCTAATCAGGCAAGTCTCCTGCATGCGAAATTGAAATTAGGCAGCCCAGGGGACCACTTCACTTCAGGACGCCTCGATTTTTATTTGGACTTTATCTAACTCAAAAGAAATACAAAAGTAGTCAACCCCAAGCCTGGCTGACAGGCATCCCAAGCAGGCAATAGTGCGCCTGAAACGACCACATCAAACCCTCCTCTAAGGTTTCCAGTGCTATTGTATTTGACCTTTAATTAAAAACCACTTCTAGGCAGCATCCAATTTTTGCTGCTCCCTTGAGTGGGTTTCCACTCTACAGGATTTGATGAATTTGAACCTTGTTTCATCCTTTCTGAGATTCTTCAAGGCATGAAAAGAACAGCATGCGGATTACATTTAGATACTTTTTGTTCTTGGTGCCAATTTACCATTGCTTGGCCAAGAAGAAATTGTTTAAAGGGTGATAAGGGGGAAAAAAAAATCCCCAAAACATAAAGCCTCCAGTCACCTGACTAGAGTTCATGGCAGAATAGCAGCATCTTCAGGTCTACTCAGGGGTGTCCAGAATAAATTACTGCTGGGGGACCTCAGCACAGCAATCACAGCTGCTGCCTTGCCAGCACCAAGTCAGGATTAGAGAAATCCCTTAAATTAGAGCTCCCTCTCAAAACTGCAATGAGGACCAAGCAACAAGTACCAACAATGCATTGTCCACTGCTGCCCATAGGAAGTGATGAGCCCTTAGCTCTGTAAAAGGAAGTCACAGGCCAATATCCCTGGAGGCAGCCCTCCAGAACCAAGCTGAAGCACCTCTTTAGGACAACTGGAGGGAAAATCCGACCTGCCAACAAAGCCATTTTGCAGGGAGAGGAGACTATTTTGCAGTGGAAGCAATCCTGCACCTTCCCCACAGCACTAATCCCTTCAACAAAAGCTGGAAGTAATAAAAAGCTATTCAGGATGCAGTCTGGAACAAATCTACCACAGTGTTGGGGTGGGTTTTTTTTCCAGGCAGTTAAAATATCTGTCAGACTAGAAGGGCACCAAACAGGGAGTGAAGTCTGCTACGCAATGCCTTTAGCTTAAGAACGCTCACAGGGCAAATGGTCAAACACGTTTGCGTCCACACCACGACCCTCCTCTCTGAAGAGCAAGCTGCTCCTCACAGCTACTGAGCCACTTCCAGCCTCCACTGATGTCAAGAGCAGTCATATTCTCTGGGCAGCCTTGAAAATCAGGCTAGATTTCCTCAGCAGCCTCTCTACCTGCACTGGAAAGCCTCAGCCTCTGAAAAAATACAGAGGCAAAAATAAAAAGACCTTAAAAGTATGCTTGCCATGATAAATAAAACAGCTCTAAGAAGTTTGCTTTGGTTTTAAATATGCAGGAATGAGAATGCCAAGGTTCAGTTTCCTGTGGAAGCCACTACAGCCATTTCCTGCCTCATCACATCATAATTAACATGCCAGGACAGCTGGACTTTATCAGAATTGTTTCATCAAAAAGCAACAACCTTTGAAGACTATGGCCTTTTGTTTCCATCAGTAAAGGCATACCCAGGCCAATTTCCATTGCTTATCCTTAACGATCGCAGCTGTAATTTGTATGTAAATTATCGGTTAAATTGTTTTAGATCTGCAAAATTTAAACCATGATTCAGGAAACACTTAAAGACGACTTCTCTAGAGAGCAGCAAGCAGGGACTCTCCTGAGGTCCTGGACCTTCCCAGGCAGGAGAAAGTAAAGGGCATTCGGCTATTACACACCACTGCCTCATGGAGGACCTGCACTACTCCTTCTCGACATCTTTTTCACTTTTCCACCTGTCTTGCAACAAAATTAGATGAAGTCTTTCAGACATGGTATAAAATCTAGAAGGGCAACAGCAAAGGATACTGATGGCAAGGCTCAAAGACACCATATACACAAGCTTCGGAGGTTTGCAGAAGCACTACACCAAGTCCTACCCTGAAACTTGATGCAGCTCTCAACAGCCCTCTTCCTGCAATGCTGTATTAATCCATCTGAGCTACTATAACACAACCTGTCACTGAAACAGATGCAGTGCCACGATCGTTCTTCTGGTCCCAGCTCTTCCCAGCTCGAACACTGGGAGGAAGGCTGCGCTGCTCCCATTTGCAGCTTGCAAGAATCCCCAGCAGTTTGTGGGTGCCTTGTAAAAAGCAATCTCACCGGGACTTGTTTGCACAACACCCTGCTCAGGAACAATCCATCTCCTTGCCATTTCCTTCATCCTATACAGCAAGGGTCCGCGCTCTCCCTGCCATCTGAGATGTTTAAACGTTCACGCTCTAGAGGCATCTTTCATGTCGAGTAGGGAAAGTGTGATTGACCCCTGCTAAAGTACACAACCCACCCCTGGCAGATGGAAATTGTCAATGGCCTTTCACCAGCTCCTGAATCAAGATTGATTAAGAGGAGCTTAAAATGATAGCTCGTATTACAAGAGCATCGCTTGTGTTACAGAAGACCCACTGGGTACTTCTCCTCTTTGCGTGGAAGGACAGGAATCATCACCATGATGTTACAGCACACGGCTGCCTTGAGATCAAGTCCATTCCTTTTTTTCCTCTCTCTCACTGTATGCACTTCCAAAATCCATCTGTGCTCACAGTGAATCCCCAAAGCCATCAGCATGGATTAGCAGCACAGTCATCTTCACTAACAACACACCAAAAAAAATCACAAGCCCTTTTCTGACCAACACCAATAAAGCTCTAAACAGACACGGGGATGTTTCCCAAAAGGGATTTCTACCCACGAGTGCTGTCCAGGGGAATGCTAACATTGCCTGGGTTGGTGAGAAGTAGCATCCCTTTCCCAAACTTTGCCACCACATTTCTCTGCCGGAGCAGCCTCCAGCTGCTTAACTCCACCACTTCATGCTGCCCCCGGGAACCAGCACGGGTCAATCACACTAACAGATGGCAGCAGCCAAACAGCCAGCTAAGAACTTATATCATTTTAAACAGCATCTAACATTGCACAGACCAGCTTCAGACCAAGGGCGGTCGTATATCAGAGGAGCTGAAATCAGGCTCGTACTTCATCGTCTGAACAAGCGCCCCGAGCACACCGCGTAGTTGCCAGCCACGGACCAGGCCGCGGAGCAAACACACTGCCTGGCTGCTGCGTGCGGTAACGAGCTGCCTCCTCCCGTGAAGGACTGCCCTGTTCTGTGCATTATTGACTTTACAAAGCATGGGAGATAGCAAACTACCTGCCACAGAGGAGATTTTACAACAGTGCATAAGGAACCAGTATGAGTTTTTTCTTTTTTTTTTTTTACCTCAGCAACTGCTCTATTTAGAGCCTATTAATAGCTTTCCACATTCTCCAAAGGGACTGAAGTTTAACATTCAGATAGGTTTAAGACTCTTTTAGCCCATTTTCATCATGTACAAGTCACCTAAAATGTGGTTTCAGTGCCAGATTGCTTTCTTTGCAACAAACCTTGAGGTCCTTTGCAGACAAAAGAACCTCATTGTCTCCAAATTCATTCTCCCCGGGGAGATTTCTGCAGAGATTAAGGATTGAAAGATTTGCCTCATTACAACTTAATTTTATTTTTCAAGTTTCCATACTGCCTTTTAACAAAATGAGCTGGATCTTTTGTTTCTTCTGTTAAATTTCAGTTCAGGTTCAGGGAAAGTTAGTTCATCTATGAGAGTCCAAACCAGACAAAGACTGAGCTTCAATTCAGGAAGAAAGGAAACCGCAGAAAAGCTAGCAAGAAGGGAAAAAGAAAGTTCAGACCAGTAAAGCATGTTTAGAAGAATATTAGTTTATTTTTCTTTTTTTTTTTTCCTTTTCCAAGTTACGAACTAAGGGAAACAGAGAACGGAGGAGAACAAAGATGCCACTATTTGACAGCCCATGCAGTTAACAACCAAGAAGCTCTGAAGGCAGGGATGCATAAGACGGGACATTATTTTCCACGTGGATCTTGCTAGTGACTTCTGGCAGTTCGCTGTTACTTACTCATCTGGTTGCTGTCATTCACAAAGTCCTCGGACCCATCATTGTCATCTTCATCATCCCCAGAGGAAAGAGCATCTGCACATTGAAAATAAGCAAGTCTTTAAACCAGCCTATTTTTACAGACAAACAAACCAATATACTACATCTTAGGTTATCTACCAAGGAGACCGGTTGTGCAGAAGCCATAGAAAAAGAAAATCCAGCCACAAAACGTGTGTTACTCTAATAAATTTTATTAGAAACTGCTAATAATCTTGAAATGCTTCAAAGCTTCAGGAGTTTGCTAACTCCAGAAGTCTCTTTCCTCTTAGGATTTTTATTTTTCCTAAAGACATTCAGTTGAACAGATCTGAGTGTCTCCAGAATGATTTATCTCTAAATTTAAAAGATGTAGGACACCTCTTTTCCTCTTCTGATGAGGGAAGCGAGGGGAAACTTGTATTCATCCTACTGGCTTCATCATCATCACAGCAACTCTGTGTAAACCCTGTCAGTGTGGCATAAAACAGAGAGCTACTCAGAGGCAGTTAATCACTACAGATCCCGTGAAGTAAAAGGGGTATATACAAACTAAGTCCATTTCAGGGTCAGGACAGGAGGAAAATACCTGAAGTAACTACAGAACTCAGCTCAAGTCTTGTGGCCTGTTTGATGGTCTATCATAACGTGTCTTTATGTTGCATTTTACAGCTTCTACATGCAAAAACCTGTTTAACTCACTCACCTGTAACATTTACAATGAAGTACAGAGTATCACTGTCTAGGGTCCTAACAGCAGTGCAAGCATAGAGGCCCGAATCTCTGGGTGTAGCATCCTTAATTTGTAAGTACTCCCCAATAATCACTGTCCTATTGTCAGGCCCCAAAGGGACCCCATCTTTAGTCCAACTGATCATGGCGGCGTCTTTCAATTGACAGCGCAACTCAAGCGGCTCTCCTGGAAGTGCTGAATATACATCTGGCTGAGAGATTTGGTATTTGGTTGGCGGCTCTGCGAAGGTGGAAGGAAAGGAGGAAAAAGAAGAAAGAGAAGGGAAAGGAGAGAATTTCCAACAAAAGTCAGTGAAGGCCCTTTTCATCCACAGAAATCAAGTTATGTTCAACAAAAAAAAGTCACGTCCTGATTAACCCAGCAGCCTTGTCTCGTAAAACTGAACCATAAGCAGGTATGGGATGGGCTTTGTTTTCAAGAAGTCAGCCACGAACAAAGCTCATCCCCTTTTTGATCGGTGACTTGACACACTCCTGCTCCCAACACCTGGTTCCCAAGCACCATGTGAAGACCCGACCCTTCTCATTGCTCGCAGAGAGCTGACTCAGGAGATGAGTAGTGCTGAATCCATGGAATTTGGAGGTACCAGGAGGAGCTCAAAACACAAGTTCAGTTTTACATCTTAGTGTTGGTCCCCGATTCAAACAAATATTTATCTTGCCCTGTCTGATTCTGTAAGTTGCTTTAAAAAACAGAAAGCAAACACCTGAGAAAAGCTGTGTTGGAAGAAGGGGACAGCCAAAAAACCCTTCACTAGCTAAGCTAATAAACACAAGTTCCCATACACAGCATATATGACGTCCTTTATTTTTCTCCCTTCCCAAAGCCTCTACATTTGCCTTCTACACTGCCAACTCTGCTCCCAGCCATAGTAACCTTTTTATTCTTTTCTTTTTTTTCCTCTTCGTGGCTGGTTGGGTTTTTTCTGTTGCTTCATTCCTTATTTCAGAGCCTCTCCTGAGCAGAACACAGCAGAAACCCAGGAACACAAGCGAAGCTTTGAAAGTCACAGCGTATGGAGTAGCTCAACAGAAAATTGCTCCTCCACCAGTTCTCTTTTGTAACCAAATAACGAGCAGAGCATTAACTCACTCTTTTTCAAAAATCCCAACCTTGGGAATATCACATCTGCCTACAGTCACTAGGGTTTCATCACCCCCTTCCAAGGCCAGCTCTCAGCAGGGGGAAGGGACCCGCAGCCCCAGGCACTCAGGACCTCTCCCAGGGCTGACAGTGGGACGGCTCAGCACAGGGTGGAGGGACCCTACAACCACAAAACGCCTCTCCCACGAGCCTCTGGGCCTTGCCAAGGCCGGCACTGAAAAGTAAATACAGGAAAGCAGCATGAAGGCATCTTCTGTTTGCTCACGAGGAGGGTCACACCGCACGGACAGCTCCTCCCCGCACACATCCTTCCCCATGCAGGCACCAGCTGCTCACCACTCCGTGCATACATAAATACATCTCTGACTGGGACTCTGAGGGAGAATTAAAAGAAAAGGTGACTCCTCAGTGTGGCCCCTTGCTTCTAAGAATACAGAAACCCCAAACCCCACGTTCCACACTCACAGGGCACAGCACCGTCACTGTCGGCATCACACTTCCAACAGAGGAGACCAAGACAGGTGTCCCACCTGAGCCAGCCTGCGAACAGGAGTTTGGAAAGGATAAAGCTCTGCCAGTAGTGCAAGCAGAGGAGCAGGCAGTTGGACTCGATGATCCCTATGGATCGCTTCCAACTCAGGGCAGTCTGTGATTCCACGAATACCAGAAGTGACCACCACAGTGGGACACTCACGCATTTAAACACGGGGTTGTAATGACGCACTTGAAAATAGCGTGTCCAGTTTCTCAGTTCTCCTCCCACTCATCCTGGAATCATGTAATTTCAGGGAGTTCAGTGGGAGTTTGCCTGAAGCAAAGGGAGAACAGATCCAAGGATGTGCCCTTGCAGAGCAAGCAAAGCTTCTCCTGGCTTTTTCCCTCGGGCAAACATGTTTTTTTTCAAACAACAGATTTGACACACACAAGACACCAAGCTGGTGGCCAGTAGAAGTACATAAAACCATTTAAACAAGCCCAATTATGGAGGCTACGAAGATTCTTGGATTTAGATTTTATACCAAGGTCTATCTAACTTTCTGGCATGCAAAGTTCCATCTTACAAGCTACAATATAGCCTTCCACTCCTTATAAATTAATTCACTCCTGCTGATACAGTCACAAACCCACAGATCCACAATGCAGGTGTTTTACTGACTGCTACACCGTGCTGTCAGAAATCCAACCTCCAGAACGAGCATGGACTCCTTTCTACATGTATTTTGTACCAGTAATGAAAATAATTGAGTTTAAAGATTTTCTTTTTTAATTCCAATTCCACTGTCCAATTTAAAGTATTTTTTTAAAAAGTAGCTGAAGCCAGTTCATTAATTTACTTTGAAGTTTTTAAAACTTTTTTGCAACGTTCTACCTGTAAAGAAAAATTCTTTTACAGAATTTACATTGTGCCAACAATACACTTAAGTTTTAAAACGTCTCTGTTTAAACTTTTTAAAAGCCATCACAGGTGATGCCTCTTGAAGTGCATTAGAGGGTTTTGCTGAGGAGTGCCAGGAAACTCACAGATCAGTCACACAGGTTGCAGCATCGGTCGTTCCCACATAATCACAAGGAAAATAATTTTCTACCTCCCATCCTTGACTTCATCTCCTTTTAAACTTCTACCCCCAAATTCACAGAGAGTCTTTCGACACAAATTCAAACTCAAGCATAGCAGTTTATTTCTAAATTTTAAAATATATATATATTAAAAAAAAAATCCTTTTACAAGGAAATTTACTGGTATACTGAAGAACAAGAAGTCTCAAATAGGTATCAGTGTTTAGAAAATATTATCGTACTCCATTTCTTTCTCTCTAGAGCATCAGGGAAGATACAGCACAAGGTGTTGTCGTGCAATAATGAAGTCATGCTTGGAAACAGTGAGTTATTTCAGGTAAGGCTTTGTGTTGCCAAACTAGAATGTAGCAGCACTTAAGACTGTCACTTTTTATACTGTTTGCCTATAAAATTTTTCCAGTGTGGGTTTGAAATGGTGCCCAAAAGCAAACAGAGAACAGGTGGGATTCTGAGGCATGAGTCCGCCCAAGAGCTTCACTGCAAAACCCAAGCAGTTTAAATTCCTTAAAAACTCCCGGCAGCACCTGAACAGGCTATGCTATATGATGCTAACTCTCTCTCCAGGACACTGCACAATGATTTTTACACCACTCTGAAATTCAGGGACAAGTTTTTCGCTGGCATGCATGCTGTACCACGCAATCAATGGCTCCCCTGAGGCTGATATCAAGATTATTTCTCCGCTTCCCCACCATCTTTTGAGCATACCAGAGAAACAGTGCTGCCTATTTGTGTGGCTCCCACTTGCACTCACCCTGTGGTGATTTCAGCAGCATCCTCCTGATTTTTTTCCCTTAGTCAAAATAGCTGGGCAGGAGGAGGAGGAAAAAGCCCTGCAGAGCCTACACCACCACAGCAAGGCTTGATGAGCTGGTCCCACCTTCGCACTCTCCCAGCTCTCTCTGAAGCTCTGGAAGCTGTGTCCTTCAGCCACCACCATCAGCCTGTGACTCAGCCCTTTGCTGGGCGAGCTCCACACAGCCAAGGGAAGGCAGCCCAGGATGCCTTTCTCAGCGAGTTCTCCTGCAAATCCTCTAACTCTGGCACCAGCTCTCACCGCAACGGTGCACTACCTGGTGTGAAGAACACCTGTCTGTCACCCCTTAACAAACAAACAAGCAACAAAGGCATGGGTAAAACTTCTGGGGGTGTTCTTAAAAGACTGGGGGACGAGGGAGGGCATGCTGCTTCTGCTATTGTCTGTTCTCAGCTACATCCTTATTTGTAATAGCGGTGCACACAATGTATTTTAACTTTATAGGTGGAGCTGTTGAACAATACCGCCATGGAAAACCAAGCTGCTGTTAAATAAACAGACGTGAACTTTTTCTTTGCCTGCTTATACAGTCTCACAGCATGGTTTATGCCATCCAGCCATCAAATGGAGTAAATACTGTTTGTATAAAAATCAGGACCACAATAGAGGACTGGGGACATTCTGAACGTGCTGTTTCAGATTGTTATGATACACGCCATTACATTCCAAATCATGCTTCTATTCAAGATTCAGTCGCTGAAACGAGAGATTTATACTTCCTTAGGTTTTAAATTATTATTACTTGCCTCCATTTATTAAAATGTTAACAAAGAGCTGCTTATCTTAAGGCTCAAGGCATTTAGTTACTTAGTTACAGAGCCAATTAAACAAACAATCAGCTAATAGCTAACCCCAGCAAAGATTCTCACACAACTCTCCACAACACAAAAGCCTCAGACCCCATCCAGCCACCTTCCCTTCAAAAAGCTTGAGTAAATAACTAAACACTCACCCCAGCGTGCCCAGAAGGGTCAACGGACCTGACCCGTCAAGAATTCAAGAGATTCACTGAAAAACCAAGTGTCCCACAGGGAATGCCAGGCTGCCAACCACTATCGCTCCTCCTGCTTCTCCGACCTTCTCCCCATCATCGAGGAAGATCCAGTAAGACCATGCTGGATGAGCAACATGGAACGATGATGTTGGGCTATGCCTGACAAGAACAGTCACGTTCCCCATGATGTTGTGAGCCAAAGCCAAGCCTTCACCCTCTCTCCAGGAGGCAGCCACTGCAGGACCAGGATGCCCAGGTATCACCAATCAGGTTTGCAATCTTCCCTCCCGCCTCCCAGGTACAAGCTGGTGGGCTTCTCCCTCAACTTCAGTTGGCAGGCTCATACTAAGAATACTATCTCCACGTCCTCTTCTGATGATGGATAATGAACTCAGCCTACAGAAGAAGTGGCCATCAGTTTAAAAACACAGAGTCATTCCCAGCCATGGTCACTACCGCTCCCTAGCAAACTGAATCCACAAAGCACAGCTCCTTATACCAAGGGGGACAAAACCGTGTTTGCAATTCATCCATCTGCTTCCTCAAAGTCACTGGATTCCTGCTGGCTTATTTGTACCATGTTTCCGACAGCTATTTGCCAGCTAAGCCCAGCTCTGCCTCCGCCAGGCATCATCAGGAGGTCTCTCTGTTCTGGTAAAACACTTTCCAAATAACTACAGTTGTTTCTATAATTTTAAAACACTAAAAAAATAAATAAAATAAACAAAAACCCCTTGCCACCAAACAGCAGTCCAAAGAGTAGAAGTCATTTCCCCTCTCTCCAATGTATAAAAGATTTAATTGTTCAAGTCTGACTATCTAGGCCTCGTAGAAAAACCTCAAACACAATGCATCAAAAGAGAGATCTGTGATGGTTACAAATGTAAAGACATGGCAGATACTGAGCCTTCACTGGTTCCTTTAAAACAAGCTCCCAGGCTACTCCATCTGAAAGCAGCAACAAAATTTTACGTGTCAAACTCTCCAAAATAAATGGAGGAATGTTCTTCCCTGTCATCATTTTTAACCCTGTTATCATTTTGTAACTCCCTAGTCATCTGATGGGTTGATGGGTACAAGAGCTGAAACCAGACCACAATAGAACTTATCTGAGGAGCAGGAAGAATCCTTTTGCCCTGTTTGCAAAACAATTTCAGTGTCACCACACAGCACCTGCCTGGTAGTCTAGCAAGTGAAGAGCTTCCAGCCACACTGACCTGCTAGCACATGGTCCTCCAGCATTCCTGTCAACTCCTATTGAGTGCTACATATACTAAGATCATAAAAAAGAAGTGAATCCCCTCCAATCGAAATACTTGCCAATGTCATCATGGGTAAGGGGGAATATTACACTGCGCTAACTTGTTTTCCTAAGCTTTGAAGACTTAACAAAATAAATAATTCTGATGAGCAGCAAAGAGTCTCACAACTTACAGGACCCCTGGACCAAGAAGAAAAGCTCTGCCTATGCACCTAAATCTGTGTGCTCTGCTCCACCTGCTTGGGCAGATGACCAACCAAGGAACTTCAACTCCTTCAGGTAACTACGCCCAAGCAGCATCTAGCCCCGAAGCCCTTGTGTCTACAGCTGGTGCACCCAGCACAAGAGAGCAGCAGGGGCAAACCTCACAAGGTCTCCTGCTATGTTGGCACGCTGGCTGACACGAGGTGAGGTGTGTGAACTATTTCAGCATGGCTTTGATAGCTACAAAGCAGCGGGATTGATGTGTCTCACCCCATGGTTAGAGGGAGAAGACTCCTCAAGAAGAAAAATTGTACTTGTCCAGGCTTTGTGCAAAGATTGAAAATTCCTACCGCTTGCAACCTGCTTGCTGCTACCTGTCTTTATAGTTGCGATCGTTGAGTTATGGCTGCACAACCACTCAACATGCATCAAAAATGCCAAGTATCACATGCTCATGGGCTTGGCTGTGTGCTTTCTGCTTTTGGAAGCCAAGCCAGGGAAGACTCAGAGCACGCCAAGTTCAAAGTAAACAGTGGAGAGACCAGCGAGGCCACCTCCTGCTGCTGGGAACTGCCCCGTGTTTCTTCCTGTTTGTCCCCATTCTTCACAATCTGATCCTTACCGGACGAAGGCTCCTTTAGGTGACAATCACCATAGGATTTATCTCCAGATAGGGGACAGAGCAAGGAACAGCAAGGCATCAGTATGTCTTCTACACAAAGACTCGGCAACCAGGGAGGGAGAAAACATCCCCAACCTTGAGCAGCCACACCAAAAACCCCTGAAATTACTGTGCTGCCTTTTGTAATTTCATCAATACAATGAGTCACGGGCCATCTTCAGGATTGGAACCTTTGGATCCAGGCACCAAATCCTGACCATTCCTGCCCAAGCCATAAGCTCCACGCGCTGCATAAAACAACAGTGCCAGTCTCTGTGCTAAGTGTACCGGGGAGCACAGCATAACCCTAGCACACATGTAACGCAATCTCAAAAATAATTAACTACTCTTCAAACTCATTACAGAAGAGTCTTCTCATGTAATCTATTATACAACACAAAGGGGAATTGTATCACCTTTTGCCAGAACCTCAAATGAAAAGCTGAAAAAAAAAAAATTACCTCTCTCTAAAATGCAGAATCCAAGACTGGGATCATTTCGCATTGTTTCTACTTGCAGCAACAGCAGAACATCAAATCTGCCCAATTATTCTGCACATAAGCAAGCAGCAGAGCAATTTAACCAGCTCCCTTTGTCCAACTTAGCATGAAATTCTGCTTGGAAAAGGCTCCGTAAGATATACAGCCTTGGGAAAAGGTATGAGCATATTTACTCGCAAAGGGGTTTTCTCAGGTTTAATATTTTCTTACATCTATTCCAATCTGTAGCTTTTTGCAGGTTCTTTGCATTTCAAGAGCAACATAACAGAACACAGCATAAATCCAAACACAAACACAGAAGAATTTTCTTCCAGGTTTGCCGAAGGCCATGCTGGGGACTAGTACCAGCCAACAAGCAAAAGAGATAAATTACAACCGTGAGGCTAAAAATTGCATAATTTCATGTTCTACTGTTAGTTCTGGACACAGAGAACAACTATTCAGATACCCCGTGTGCAAGTCAGAGGTTGTTTCTTTTGTACACGGTCGCATTTTTACTTGACTATGCAAATCCTCTTCGTTTTAGCAGCTCTTCTGGAAGTCTCATCTTGCCTGTTGCCCTGAAATTCATCTTTCCCCACTTCCTACAGTGGGACTTGGAAAAAAAAAAAAGAAGTCACTGGAAACACCAAGCCCAAAAGATCCCCCCAGCACTTTTGAAAAGCCCCATCCGCAACGCATACAAACCACACTGTATTCTCCAAATACTTCAGAGCTTCAAGTCAGAGCAGGCTCCCTTTACCCCTGAGCAACATTGAGTCAAAAGACATCAGAGCTTAATTCCAGCTCCACTCAAAGAAGTCACCAGTGGTACCCGGGGACAAGGAAGGTGCAGCAGAACAAGCCCAGAAGTTAAAACCTAAGCTGGCTATCTGAGCTTCCAGGTGGCCCACAACCATTTACATGGCAAGGGTTATTTTTAAATCACAGGCACCTCCACATCACGTCACTCCTTATTGTGTAGCAGTGGTGGCTCCTGGGCACCTTGCCACACTAATGGAAGATGGTTCAGATGCTTCTGAATTGTTAGGAGAAGGGCTATTACTGCGTAGTGGTGGCTGCAGATTTATTGCAGAGCCTCTCCGCTCACCCCGCGGGGCTGAAATACCTGCACTGCTGCCCTGGTGAGTAAACAACATCGGGTAAATCTGGGTACTTGAATGTTGAAATATCCAAACAGGATTATTTTTCGTGATTAAACTATGTTTAATAGAGCCAGGCTCAAGAAGCGTTCAAAATTTAACCTGGTGTTTTAAAATGATTTTTAAGAGCTGTGGGGTGGCCTTCAGGATTATAAATCACTTTACTTTCCTTGAAACAAATTAAACATTGCGACACGGAGACACTGAGCAGGGCACTTGGCAGACCTGTGCAGCGAGTCCCACGGAGGCACGCTCTCCCTCCTGTCCAGCCACCAGCCCTGCCTGCAGCTCACCTGTACGGACCCCTGCACACCACCCTAAAGAGAGTGTACTGTGAGCTTTACATCATCATAGAATGGTCTGGGTTGGAAGGGACCCCGAGGGTCACAGAGCTCCAATCCCCCTGCCACAGGCAGGGACACCAACCTCCAGGCCTGGACCTAGACAAGGTTGCCCAGGGCCCCATCCAACTTGGCCTTGAACACCCCCAAGGATGGGACATCCACCACCTCTCTGGGCAGCCTGTTCCAGCACCTCACCACTCTCTCTGTAAAAAACTTCCCCCTAATATCTCATCTAAACCTTCCCTCCTTTAGCTTCCATCCATTCCCCTTATCCTGCCATTCTCTTCCCTTTTAAAAAGCTGATTCCCCTCCTGTTTCTCTGCTCCCTTCAGGGACTGGCAGGCTGCAATGAGGTCACCTCACAGCCTTCTCTTTTCCAGGCTGAACAAGTCCAGCTCTCTCAGCCTTTCTTTTTAGTGGAGGTTTTCAACACTGCAGCAGTTCATTACGTTTGAAAACCTGAAGTTGCAGCACAGCACCCTGACCAAGATCTGTTTGACCCAAGCACAACATAGCCTCCTGCGGACTGGTTATGGTCAGGACAGACTGCTAGGGTATGCCCAGCCACAGCACTCAGTGCCAAGCCCCTCTCAGATATAGCCACCAACCCCCCCAGGAGAAAGCCTGTGAGGCAATAACTACACATCACAAAGCTATAGAATAGAAACCTATGAAAAGCTAGGAGAAAAGAAAAAAATAAAATAGGATCCAGCCAAATCATGATCTTCTCCTCCCCAACCAGCTTCTCATCCTCCCTTTTTCCCCTTCCAGTCCCTCAGCATGCTGCCCTGCCCAGTAAGCCCCCACAAATGCAAGCCCTTTCCTTGGCAGAAGGAAATATTCCCCTCCTCTCAGCTCTGCTACCCCACAGTGCCCCAACACATGGGTTAGTGTCCCAAACTGATGAGCCAGTTCTTTTGCGGGGGAGGAAGAGCAATAATTACACACAACTTGCAACGGCATGTGAGGAGGGGAGTGAAAGTAGGTCAGATCTCAACTCCTCAGCTTTGCTGAGGTTCACCAAATGCTTTCCCTTACAGTCATTTTAATACAATTAAAATAATAATAGCATGGCAAGCAAAGGAAGCCTCGTGGTAGAATTCAGCTAGCACTTGGAACTGTCTTTCTGTCCCTCTCATCAATACGGGCAGTGTCATTTGCGTGGTGACAAGCAGCAAAAGGACCTGAACCAGCAGGGAGCAGAGCCCAGGAGAGTCAAGGTGCTGACTACTCTGATGCTTAGGAGTAGGTCCAGGATAACTCTACCCCTAAATAAAGAAAAAGTATGGTACTCTGGTTCTTTTTTCCATTTAAATAAAAAAATAATTAAGAGATGGAAAAGGATAACCTGGAGATGTAAGAAATTGCTATATGAATTATAAGCTGGGTTTAAAAGCTTAAAAAAAAAAATCCACATAATATTTCCCCCTCTTACAGGCTTATTTTGCAAGTGTCCTTCTTGAGAGGTGCACTCCCCGAGCAGTAAATGCCGACGAGGTTTTGCTGACGCTCCTCACTCCCACCGAAACCCAAAGGGCCAAACTTCCAGAACAGCTGGGCACTCCCAGCACACGTTTCATAATTATAACAGGAGCTGCTGGCTGCCACTCGCCTGAAAAATCTGGTCTTTATTTAAGATTTCCCTGTATTCAGAGTTGCTCCAACTTCTCTTTTCCATCAGTTCAAGAGCCAGGTTATTCCCCAGAACGACGAGACGGCGTCTCCACGTTGGGGGCGTGCTCTGCCACATCCAAAAGGCAAACAGCACAGGCATACGGCACGATGTGCTGAACCTAAGCTGAAATTCGGACTGCTGTTGCAATCAGTTCCCGAACTGCTGTAAGGGTAACTTAACCCTGGCAGGCTCTGTGCCAGATCAAGTATCGTCCAGTTTCCCCGCAGGCACCACAAACAGAAATTTGAGCGTCCCAACTGACACTGCAGAAGATGCTCCCAGATGCGATGGAGGAAGTATAGCACGTCCAGCCTGTGACCAGGGTACCAAACCCTCACTCACACTGATGCAAGACTCCAGTCTTCATCGTTTTGGATACATTTTGGGTTCCTGCTGTCTTTTCAGCAGGAGTTTCACACTTGTTTAACTACACTGAAATAAATCTTCTCTTCTGGTTGAACCAGGTGCGCTGTTGCACACAAACAAGACGGCACTTGCCTGAGAGGGCGATGGCTCTTTCAAAACCAGGGAGCTAAGGAGCGCTGCTTCGAAGAAAGGCTCCCCTTTCACCCTAAAGCTTCAACCTCAAGGACCCACAAACATTTAACACTTAAAAATCCCACCCTTCTAGTAAGGAATTCTTCTCTGTTAACAATAGAAAAGAAAAAAGAGAGACAATTAAGAACTTTCCTCACACTCCCATCTGCTCCCCAAACTAAATATTCATTCTAAGGAAATATTAATCTTTGAATTTATTTCTATAAAGACAAATGATCATTTCTGCTGGAGCTGGACGTAGAAATACGCTCATTAAGGGCTCTGCTATGGTTATTATTAAAACATCACAATAGTCTGTCCTTTCATGCGCACACACACTTGCGTAACTGGAGCTGTCAGCATTTTCATTTTAAGTTCTGGCTTTCAAGGCTTTGCTACTTGCCTGTATAAAAAGTTACCACAGCCTGAGATTTGCTGCAAGTTCTTTGCCAAGGAAGAACTATTTCAAGATTAGAAAACTATGCATCCACTGGAGACGGTGGCTAGTTTAGGGTCTTATCTATACAAATGTGTTTTTTTAAATAAAAAAACCCAACCAAAACATAACTCAGCATCTTTGAGAACATTCTGGCTCCAAACAAACCCACTAAAGGAACCAAGTTCTTAAAAGTTAACTTCTTTTTTTATTTCAAAAAGCTTCAATCGTAAAATACAGCAGATAAGCCCGAAGTGTGCAATTATTCCTGTTACTTTGCAAAAGGGTTGTCGCACCGACACGCTGCCAACTCCTAGTGTCTCATCCACCCCGACTGTAAATAACAACCCTACCCATGCCCAATTAGTCTGCAGCTCAAGACCATGCCTCTGTTTAAGGACTGCGGATTTTAAACGCAGAATGGACACATTAAAACTGATTTAATCTGGCTGCTTGTACAATTCCCCAGAATCTCAGCTAGCAATTCCTGTACCGGGCCAAGTAACTTACTGAACCGGATCTCTGAAAGGGCATCCAGCCCTCACCCGGAGCTGTGGGGATGTCACATTCCTCCATAATGGGCTGGAATAATTGCCCTCCCTTAATATATTAAAAAGAAAAAAAAATCCTCTGATTTAACGAAGTTTGATTTGTTATTTTAATTTGCAGATATCAAAGCCATGGCTCTTAAAAAAAAAAAAAGTAACATGGGAACCCTGGGTGAACTTCTTGTTTTATTTTTCCTACCAAAGCAGAAGCAGCATCATGATGCTTCTCTACCACCCCTGCCCAGGGAAGATGATCAACGTGTGGAGTCCTACCAGCCCTGCAACCTCGCAGCAGGATGGCACCCACACAGATAGGACCCATGGATGAGGAGCACATTGCTCCCTATGGGACGGGGGACATCCCATCACCATGTGCTGCAGCTCCCTGGGAGCCTGGAAGCACCTCACAAGACCCCACGTCCTGACCCAAGCAGGTCGCAGTGGCTAACAAAGGAGCTAATGAAGGATGTCCAAGCAGACTGTGCTAACCACAGGTGACATTAGCCTTTAAGCACTGCCAACCTTTTTGTAAAAAAAAAAAAAGGTACATTGTGCAGATCGTGCAACATCCAAGCCTGGGGGTTGGACTCGATCTATTGAGGTCCCCTCCAACCCCTACAACTCTGTGATTCTGTGATCTTTACAAAAAGGAGGGTAGCGCTCCGGGCACATCTATATTTGTACGTTGTTTAGTGCCAGCAACTAGCTGAGACCAAACTAAAACCCAAATGACAACACATCACTTGCTTCCGAGCCCACCATGACCACACCTCACCCATTAAAGAAGGCCTCCCTCTGCCACTGCTGCTCCTCAGAACCTCCCAAACACACATTTCAGGCTGTTTCGAACTACTGTTTTACACAGGACGCAGAATTAGGTTGTCCCTTGTGGAAAGCTTAAATTAGTCCTTTGAAATTTGACCTAAATTAAAAGAACTGAAACACAGTTACTACACTAGGCGAGGGCTCTGAGTGGGCGCTCCAAGGACAACGTCGAGGCGCTGCATGTGTGGAAGAGACTAAATTAGCTCCCCAGCAGAACGATAACACACAGCTTGGGCAAGGGAAGGTCAAGGGAGAGCTTGCTATTTATCAAACATATGTCTAAACTAATTATTCAGTTCACAAAGTAACCCTTCAACCTATGTGTGCGGTCAGAGACCTTTTGAAACGTTGGCTATCAAAGGCCGCCACAGCCTTGGTTACACAGAGGAGAATGGCTCCTTTGTACACACCACATAGACTTATTTCTAAATATTTAAGAGCAAAAAGTCTTTATACTCTCTAAGATAAAAACAACATATATGTAAACACCTGATACAAGATATAATTTGACAGCTGACAGTCCCCAAGCTAACTCTACAGGGTCCTGTTTCTGCTCACACAGCTTAACAGCCTCAGATTTTACCATCGCCACGTAAGGAAGAAAGCGCCACAACCAACACCATCACCCCTCAGGATCCAGCCCTTAGCGAGCAATACCGATATTATAACTCACAGTGGCTCAAGACACCACCTTCAGTGTAAACACTTTCATATGTACCAGCCAAACAAACATCTAATGGCCACAGCTGAGATACAGCACCCACCGAGGCCAGCGTCTCCTATCAGCACCCAAGAGAAACGTGCTACCATCAAGATCAACGTGAGCACTGATAACCAAGAGTACACCTTGATGTGTGTTGTCTTGCACGTATCCTGCACATAACCACGCAGCCGATTACCCTGCTAGCTAATTACTACTTGTGCTAAAGTAGCATCACCAGATACTCTGAAGAAAACAGTTGCAAATGTCCACAATCCAAGGAATGAAAAGCCACAACAGACCAACTCCTGTTAAAGTTGCATACAGCTTCTTGAATATTCTGAGTCACTAAGACAATAAATAGTAACAATAAAAGCACCTAACATTAAAAAAAAAAGAAAAGACAATTTAGAGCATGTCAAAGAAGGAAGACTAAAGAACAGATCAACACAAGAACAGATCAACCCGTGTCACCGAAGGTCATGGCCCCATCGACCTCCTCAGCTGGTATGAAATGCCATAGCTCTAATGACTGCACCATCAGCGGCCCCACTCAAAATTTACATTATTAGAGCACCTGACCCCCCCAAATTAGCTGCAGCCAAAACATTTGCCATTTACTAAATTAAAAAAGACGACTGCTTTGCCTTTGAAGAGATTTTTTTAAGGGGTTTTTTGTTTTGTTTTCAGCTTGGAGAGGTTGTGGGTGGCAGCAATGGAACCCAGAGAAGGTGACTCTAAAATCTGTTTTGTGGTTGGTTGGTTTGGGATTTTCTTTTTTTAAAAGGAGTTTAACAAAGTACATAAAGGAGTTTTTATTTCCCAAATCTCAGATATAAATCCCACACAATCCCCTGTATTCTGCAGCATAAAAGCTCTTATTATATCATTAAGTTAGAAGTGGCTTTCAATTGTTGGTTAGTTGCTGGGGTTTTTTTCCCCTTAATTTCTGGTAATGATTCGGGTTCTCACGTCTAAAATTGTTTCATGTCAGTAACATTCCTGCCCGGGGAAGAAGTTTGAAATCCTTTCTAACAATTTACTCTTTGATAAAACTTGGAACCCCTGGGTGTCCACTGTGGAAGAAACATATTTTTAAACAGTGCTTTTTAAAATAATAAAAGCTGGTTCTTGCCCTGAAAAGCTGAGAAGTCATCAGGCAGCGTTCAAAACACATTACTCTTCTCCCTGTAAAACACTCCAACCAATCATGCAATCATACTCTCTCTGGTTTAACCCTAAAACTACAGGACCTTACTGCAAACAGCTAATCAGAAGTCACAATTATTCATGATTCTACTCCTCTGAAAAGCCAAAAAGGCACCAGATGTACAGCTAACAAACCGTAGAGTCGGTGGCAATGAGAGATGGGCTTTTCTTCTTCGAGTATACCTTCAAAAGAAAAGAAATCTCTTTGCTATCAGCAATCTCTATGGCTGACATGACAGTATTGCTCTACTTTGTTAACTTTTTTTTCCTAAGACTGCTTGCTAGGGAGGAGGGCTCATCATCTCTAAATAGTTCATCCCCTGCCATCAATAAAAATGTACTTGGATCGGAGTCTAAAAATGTGTTAGCTGGTGACGTCTATTTTTAGAGGCAGTGGATAGAAACAAATAAGTTTTGCAAGAAAATAGATTAAATAAAAACAAAGCTGTATCCGTGGACGTGAGTCGTACGACGTGTAAAGGCCAAATTCTCCCCAGCAAGCTTGCTGGGTCAGAAACACTCTATGGACTGTTGGATTGGTTTGACATTCGAGCTGTTGGAAGTGCAGTCGCTCCCCCAAAAGACAGATAAAACCTTAGGAGAGGAAAGCTTCTCTTTCTCCCTGAGGTGCTCAGAGAGCAAGGAAGATCCTACACAACCCAGTAAAAGCATTCTAAAATGCCATCAGCTCGCAACAATGAGAACGCAGCCCCTCCTCAGCTCTTCAGAGAAGAAAAACCACTCTGCACAGCTTGAGGAACGGATATACCTAGAACATACCGACAGGTGCAGGCTCCAAACGGGAGATTTTATCAAAACACCTCTCAAGGTCTCAATGAGGCTTCCCCTTCACAGCCACAAACTGCCATCCTTGCTTCCAGACCTCAACATCCACACTTCCAGAACTTGCACTCCAGACCCTGTACCAACAGCCATAGAGAAATTTATCCCAAGTCCAAACACCAATAAAGCCCCAACACCATTTCTGCAGAGTGCTTGGCAAAACTAAACACCGAGGAGGCCACATGACTGACAACTACTGGGATTTATTTTTCCCTGAACGTCTGGGGCTAAGGCAGCCACAAGAGACACACAGCCCTACAGCCACTTCGTCCCTTGAGACAGCGACACGGAACATGTACAAGGCTGGTTTCCTTCAAGACCCACTCCTGAACACTTTCAGCTGTACCCTTTGATTATACAACGCGATGACAGTCCCAAGTGAAATCACTGACACTGCTTGCTTGCATAAGATTAAACACACACTTGCATGAACACAGCCCATGTGTGAGCCGGAAAAGCCAAAAAACATAACTCTGCAGGGCTAATTTCTGACTTGCCTTAGCTCCACCGAAGCATGTACGGATGCTGAGGTCTATTTTCAGGCATTCAAGCATTTAAAATTAACTTATTTTGCAAAGTTAAGGATTGTAGAGTGATTTACCTTCAGGTTCCAGCGTGGTGTCTTCAACAACTAAATTAAACGAAGGTCGCGCCAGGGAAAGTCCAGCCATGGTGACCACCACCAGGCAGATAAGGCAACCCAAATCCCAGCTGACCATCTTTTTAGAGTAAATTCCTGGTCCATTTCCATATCTCCATGTGGACTTTAATCCCATCTGAACGCCTCTAGAGAAGCATGGAGAGAAAGCAGTGCCTTCGTCCAGGGTAATACCTCCTGCCTTGGAACGACGGCTGCTGCTGTGGGGAGGAGAGAGATTTAACACTGTCAGCAAAACCATCTTAAAACAGCAAACTGAAAAAAAAAACAACACCTCAGAAAGCCCCAAAAAGAGCTGGGTGGGAGGGGGAGAATGGGGAAAAATAGTTTTCCAGCTTCAAGAATATGTGAAAAGTGAGTGACTTTTCATTTTCTGTTAGCAGTTTCCATCATCACCTGAGGCGTAACCAAGTCCTCCTTGTTTTTGCAAAATCACTTCTCAGCACATATTTAGAGAGCTATTTTACTGACAGAAAAATATATAGGGTTTAAAAAAAAAAAAAAAAAAAAAAAGGGGGGGACTGCTGTTAGTTNAAAGAGAGGGGCACACACATGTGCAGGCACATAACCTGTAATGCTACAAAATTACCACAATTATACAAATTATATTCTTGTTATTGTTTGAAGGTTTATGTAAGTTCCCCTTGTTTTTCATTCCTTCACCTAGGCAGTTCTGCAGCCAGCTGAATTTGCAAGAATTCAGTAATTTTCCACAAGAAAAGAGGAAAAAAAAAAAACCCCAACATCACACTTGAAAAATACTCTTTAGGCTTGGATAATCCGTAAAACCTTGTTTCACTTGGGAATTCCAGTTTCCCTATGGATGTACCTTCCACTGACTCAGTTCTGTGACTTTTTAAAGCCTGAGAGTCCTGTACAGGTGAAAGGCTCCAGTCTTTGCAGGGATACTGGTTAGCTACATGGTGTCACAGGCAATTAAAATCATTATAAAGCATGGTGCAGGCTGCAATTCCACAGACCAATAACCTTTTCCATGCTAAGCCATGTGCACACACGTTTCTCTTCTCTCTCTAAATGATGCTTACCAATAGATATTTTTCAGATGGGGAAAAATAACCCAAACATCTCTTTTGTCTACAGTAAAATTAATTTAAATGGAGTTAACTGGTAATCCAGCACGGGCTGATGGAGGAGAGAAGTGATCCCAAAGTAACTGGCACTCCCCTGCTTCAGGGGACCCTGTTGCCACCACACTAAGATGCCAGGTGAGGATCAGAACATCCTCACAGAGGTTTTTTTTTAACAGTTCAACCAGAAAATTAGACCTGATTTCCCTCTTCAGAAATAAAAGATGATAAACCTCAGTGAATGGATAAAACAAGTAAGTGCAAGAATTGTTCCAATCCGGCCAATGATTCATCTTAGATGTGATGAAACCCAACTGAGGACTCATCTTGAAGGAAAAAAAGTAACATAAACACTTCTTCCCTCCTGCCGTCACACTTTAAAAACAACCCGAGAAAAAAACCAAACCAAAATAGGGGGAAATTGTAGCCATAAAGGCAAACTTCCCAAAGCTCCCCGTCACTTGGATGTGGTACCTCTCAGCATGCAGTACACAGAAACACCGACAGCCACTCTCCCTTTCTAAAGCCAGCCATTAAAGAGTTTACTAACATTTTGCTACCTGCACATACAAACCAAGTTCACAGTGCTAAGGACAGGAATGCTATGGAGGCATCTTTTATCTTGGGTACTACATAGAATCATTTCGAGTCAGTAGCAACAGATTTTAGATGACGCCATGAAGGCAGTCGGGAAAATAATTAATAGACGGCATTTCAGGCAAATTTGATACTTCAGGGCAAGTTTTTTTCACCTCAACTGATAGCAGCTCAAACCTCTGTCCCTCGTTTGGAGGTTTAAGCAGAGCGGGAGCATCCCAAACCACAAGCTAGCAACTGCTATTAAACCTCCAGTGAAAACGCCGAGCAAAGCTTGCCGAGCAGAGCAGGTGCAGAGCTGAAGGGAGCACCGTGTCCAGAACCAGTCTGCATCTGGTGAAGGACTGGAGAAAGTCCTCCTGGACTCCACCTACCACCCAAGTCAACTACCCGACTCTCTTGTCTGGCAGCCACAGCTCTGCAGCTCAGTTTACCCAGCTGTAAAGCCAGGAGAAACGCTAATTGACAGACTGGATGTAAAGCTAATTTAATTTCCACAAGTCATCTCGTAGAGCCCAATTAAAGGCTACATATAAAAATGCAATATTTAACCGTAACTTTGCAAAAGGAAAACATACCAGCATGCTTGCATATAACCCAGACTCTTAACAGAATTAAATCCACTGAGATTTCAGCCCCTAAAGATCTTTAGGCTACGTCTGAAGGCGCGTTTGGGTTTCCTACCCTCACCATAACCCCTGAGGTGCAGCACAAGGCCACCTGACCACACATCTTCTCACCTGGAGCCTTCTGCCAGCTTCTGCACCTCAGCAGCAGAGAAAAGGAGCTCCTGATCCACAGGGCAGCGGAGAAGTCAAACCCGTGCCTCCCGAAGGTGTAGCTAAGCAAAAATCAGAGCTCTGGAGCCATCCATGGAGCCAAACCACCTTTTACCACCACGACGGCAAACGAGGTTCCAGGACTGCCCTTTCCCCCCCAAAAAAAGCGGAGTCCAGGCGAAGATGAAACGAAACCAAATTCTTTTCATAGTTTAATCGCCACAGTTGCTGGGGGACGAGCCTCTGGAAAGACCTCCTGCGCCGGATAATTATGTACCTCTATCTCAATGTTTGGAACACAGCCCCAGCATGCTTTTTTGGCCTCCACAATCCTGGCTTCCTGACTACAATACCATAATCCCTCCTGGAGTCTCAGCCCCAGTGAAAGCCACACGTAGTGTTTATTTTGACCCTTGAAAGGGAACTCTGTCTCTCTTCTCAGCCTACACTTCGGGGAGGAGTTGTCAGCCCCCCGTGATTGATGGCTCTCCTTGCCACTCGCACATCAAGTCAATTTTCACCTCGTCACATACCTGCCCAAATTTCTTTGCCAAACTGACAAGCATGGGAAAGCAGACTGGTTTGGGAGCCCAAACAAATTCCTCCAAGCCGTACTTGAGTTTAAACACAATCACACACACAAACAAGTAGTACTTGTTCAGCAGTGGCATTAATTAAATTCAATGCTCGGTGTTCTTTTTAATCTACTCCCATTGTTGTTTATAAGATGTTTATCGCTCCCCGGGGAGAGAACAATCCGTAGAGTCTGTTAACCAAATCAATACATCGCCCATTGTACAACTCTTCAGCATCTCTCCCCACCGAGCTGGGAATAGCAAAATCTGAGTAAAATCCCGATCTTTCCCCCACAAAGAAATCTCAAGCACCCACAAAGTTCCAGTAGCTGCATCAGAAAAAGCTTTAAAGCTTCGTTTACCTGGATAACAGCTTTACACACACACACATACATACATACACGCACACACCCCTACACATGCGCCTATACATATACCCATGCACAAAGATCTTAACAAGACTCTTCATCACAGTTCAATCTCCAAGCAAACCCGAGCATCACAGCTATTAAACATTAATTCTAGAAGACTAATGGGAACCGGCTGGCAGCTTTGGTACTTTTTTTTTTTCATTGTTTGAACTTCTTTCATTTGCTTTTTTCCAGGACTATCCTGTTTTTCTCAAGCCTTTTGCCACTAAGAGTTGGGGAGGGGGGGGGAAGAAGAAAAAAATCTGCATTTTAATTGACATTCCAGAAAGAGAGAGAAGTCCAGAGGCTGCTGATTGCTGTCTATTCAGCCCAAACAGGCTTTTCAGATGAAAATGAGTAAAGGCTAGTGGAAGATTTACAGGGATTTGGTACAAAGGAGACAATGAAGTTTTAAATGTTGATAGCGTTTCACACCAAACGCATAATAGGTCCCTGTTTGAACGGGCCGTTTTGCATTTAAATATATATTTCATTGAGGATTTCTTGTTCCCCTCACCTCAGACGGGGGCGGATACGTGCCGCCGGCCCATCGCCCCCGAGCGCCGCGGCGGGGAAGGACCTCCCGCTTCTCGGCTGCGCCGGGCGGCCCGTCGAGGCAGTGCCGGTCCCCGAAGCGGGGGGCTGTGCTTCCCCCCGAGGCTGAGCCTCCCTTTCTCAATCCCTGCTGTCACCGCTGGAAATCGTCCCCAAAGATACCCGTGCATCCAACGGCCGGGAGGGAAGGGGCGGGAGGAGAACCGGTACGGACTCTGCTGGCAGCGGTGTTGCTCGGGCGGGCTTCCCCACACACACACACACCGCGCACCGCAGAAACCAGCAAGTGACAGACAGACCGA
>VZTU01031360.1:320836-377330 GCA_013400835.1 Zapornia atra | reverse complement strand
GATCAATTCTGTCATCATATTTAGGCTTCAAGAGATCTCAGTGGGCCCAGGGAGCCTTTCATAGCAGTTAGGCTGCTGAATGAGAGCATAATCTCTTTACAGTTTTTTCCTCCTCCTCTCAAAGTGGCTGGGATCTTTTCTGTGAGCCCTCCTGCACGTGAATGGTGTGGCTAATAAGCCTATTAATGAGGTTCCACAGCGGAGTGTGAATAGGTAAATAAGCCCCAATCTGTTGAGGTTCAGGAGCAAGGGCAGTAAAGCCATCATGAACTAAAGGTGACAGTTTGAACTGAAATAGGAACAACAGCTCCAGGTTTCAAGCTAAAGAAAAGACAGACAAGGCGCACATTCAGGCTCCTTCTACCCCCTACCGAGTCCTATTTTCTTTCCCATTCTTCCTCCTTTATAAAATGTCTTGAGTAGTCACCCATTTTTTCAAAAGCTCTTGAGACGTCCTTTTTCATCCTGGCAATGATACATCAATAGGGAGGAAGGAAAATGAGGACACCAATGCTCCTTTGCACCGCAAGTTTCAAAAGCAGGAACAGTGCTGTCCCCCCTCGCATATGGAAGCAGGGGGGAGGAGAAGGAAAGTTAAATTGAATCTTTCAGCCCTGCCAGCTCTTTGTCACTGCTGTCAGCTGGACCCTGGTCCCCTCTCCGGGCGAGGGCAGGGATACAGTTAATGTTCAACAGGAGCCGGGGGGGGGGGACTGGACGAGTGAGGGGCTCCAGCTGCAAGGAGGGCACAGCTGGGCTCAGCCAAATCTCCATCGTGGAGCGGGCTGTGGTGTGGAGATGGATTGTTTTCTACCTGGCATCTCCTCTCCCTGACAGGGTTAAGGGGATAAGGGTCTGACTTCAGGCTGCTCCTGGGCTGGATCTGCCACAGCCCGACTCGAAAGGTTTAAGGGATGAAGGTTAGGCAGAAGACAAAGAGCTTGTGTCTAGGGAGAGATGAGGCGAGATAGGCATCCAGTGCCTTGGAGTAATGGGGGAAAAGTCACCTCAGAAACAAACATAGCACAGCGCACCAGAGCACTCCTCAGTCCTAATCCTCACAGAGCGTATGACATTTCTTTGAAGTGCTGGAGATACTCCTGCAGTCAGGGCTCCTCCAAACCAGCTCCTGGGTCGGAGCTGCAGGAGGAACAAGCCCCAGCTCCCACCACATTGCAGGGCAGATGGCAAGGGAGACCACGGCTACCCGAGGGAAGCCAATTCTCCAGTCCTGGTCTATTCTCGAGGTGCAGGACCTGCTAACATCTGATGACAACAGGAATATAAAACAGAAGTTAAATAAGAAAAAGAAAAGCCACACATTCAAGATTTGGAGATCTATGGGGAGAAATCCTCTAGTTCAGCCAGGCACATCGCTGAGGGTTTAGCTTCTCCACAGAAGACAACAAGAATCAATATTTCTTCCCTCTTATTCAAGCTGTCCCATCCAAAAAATTTTGCTTGACCATGCTGGATACAATCAAATACTTGTCCAGGATTATTATTTTTTTTAAAAGTTTTTCAAAAGCTAAGTGCCTAAACCCCAACACTGGCAGCTAAAATATTTACCTGGTTTCCAAAGTACTTATGGCTCCCTTTCCTGGCAGCTTTGAACTTATTTTTTAGGGTGCCAAAGAAGCAAACCCTAGGAACCCACATCTGAAAATCTTTTCCTTTTAAAAACCAGGCAAAGTTGCTCTATATATTTGTCAGTGTCTTAGGGGAAATTCACTTCGTATAAATGCAAACACTTCCCAGTATAAAAACTGGAGAGACTTCCATCACTTTTCCTCACCATGAAATGGTGATGCTGCTAAACCAAAAACTCAAGAATTTATTTATTTTAATGTCAGTAGAGCCAATAATTATCCATTAAAATGTGAAATGAATGGGCTACCAAGTACCTTTACAGCAAAATGGGTATAGGAAAGGGGGGGCTGCAGTTTCTGGTTTGTGAAGGAACACTTTTACTGGGTGTTTATCAGCAGAAAAACCACACTCGTTTTGGTTAAGCTAAAGAAAGTGGCACGTTAATTACTATTGCTGATCAATTTTTGACCTCCCTCTGCATTGCACACAGCAGAATCTTCTACAAGGTACTTCTCTAGGCAGCAAGGCCAAGCAGCTGGAAAAAAAAGAGATTATCTTCACTATTATCACATCCTGTAATGGCATTTGAGTATCAACAGCCCCCCCAGATTGTTATGCCTTGTAGGCATGTGACCTTTCTGGTACTCCTCTCATTTTGTGTGTCTTAAGAAAGATATTAAAAACAAATAAATTGTTGTTATTATTCCACTGTTACAAGATGTATTTAACCAGGAAACACAGTGCGTTATGAGCAGGGTATTACGCTGGGATGCTGGAAGATTGATGCTTTCTGGCCTTCTACATCAGCTTCCCTATGCAGCCCTGGGAAAGGCACTTAATTTGTCTGTGTCCAAGCTCTCCAGCTATGAAATGAGAATAATAGACGCTTCCTGTCTCCCACCCTTTATCCAGTTCATCTATTTAGATGGTAAGCTCCTCGTCTCTGCCCGTGTTTTTATGCATGGCTTAGAACAATAGGACACTGATCTCAGCTGGAACCTCCAGGCACTTCCATAATGCAAATATTGAATGCTAAATAATGAAAATAAAAGAAAATCCTCAATTTATTATGTATTCCCTCATAAAGAATTTGTCACACGCTGTCTGGGTAGAGCACCTCTGGCTCGTGGGGAATGGCCTCTCTTCTAAGAGTGGAAAGCAGCATCCACTGGAGAACATCTTTTAACAGGGAGCTCCCATAAAGCAGGCTTCAGCACAACCATGTGAATAAACCCCTTTTCAGTGCCGAGCAGGGCACAGCAAGACACAGCCAGACTTATAAAAATGAGAAGACAAAGGCTGCAAAGACAGTTTGTCTTTCTGTTACAGACCTTGGATACATTTGGGTTGTTGGCCCATGCGCTTTTCATTTCTGTTTCCAGTGGATCGATGCACGCTGGTTTGTTTTACTGGAGCTCTGTTGTCTTAACTAGACCAACTGGTGGTTGTGGCAGCTTCCCATGCCACGTTACATCAGATCAGATTCTTCTCTGGTGAGACCACAGGGTTCAGCAAGCGTGCTCTTACATTCAGGCACAGCCTCAGAGCGGAAGGTGTGAAGTTGGACTTATACCAGGGTTTGTGTTACAGCTTAAACCCTGGAAGGGAGATAAAACTACATGGCAGGGGTCCACAGCATAGGGACTCTGTGCTTTCTGGGCAGGGTCCTGTGGCCTAGCCATCCTGGACCTCTGCATCCTTATGGATCCTTTCTGCTTCCCACAACCTTCGCTGCAGTGCCAAGCTCCACATTTCCAGTTCACGCTTTCAGGAGCCCAGCTGCAGGCACAAACAGGCACAGTCACTCCATAGCAGTTAAAAAAATAAAAGTAATTTTTTTGTACTTTCCAAAACCCTGGGTAATAAAGCACTAAATGCCTATGATTGTTTCCCTGTCTCCTTATTCTCATCCCTCAAACATCTTCCAGTCAGCATTCCCCAAGCAGTTAAACCCTCTTTCTTCTCTTCTTGTCCCTTGCACATAATTTTACTTCTTTATCTTTACCCTAGTTTTCAGAGGAATTTGCTTCTTCCTGTGTGTCTCCCTCTCAGTGAAAGCCATGTCTTTTATCAGCTACAGCCCCACCGTAAGATGACCTCCTCCTCCTCTGCTTTGCCAGGTGATTAAGGTACCCACAATCTCACTTGAGGAACTGGATTGCCTTGGAGAGAAGCCAGTGACCTGCCCAAGAAAGCCTCCACGCAAACAGAGGTGCATCGAGGTTTAACAGCCCTCACTTAACTCTGTAACTGCGTCCACAAGCTGCAGTCTGAAAAAAAGGGACAGTCAGGTAGGTAAAGCCCAAGCGCAAGCAGGGATTTGCTATGTGATACAGGTGTGTGGAGTTCCTTAAATCCTTAAAGTCATAGTTTTACCACAGAAAGGTTTCCTGAGTCACCACACAGACCCAAACCATCCTTTCTCCTAGCTCACACAGACCCAGAAACACTTTTCTCCTTCATTCAGTAGTGTTTTAAAGGGAGGGGTCATGGGGAAGCTCAGGTTGCCTGAAATCCAGACTTGCATTACTCAATATCCATACACCTAGCAATGAATATTCAATGAATATTCATATATGTGTGAACCTACAGCAATATTTTGGGGCTTGCCAAGGAGGGCTGCGTTTGATTCAGATGGCCAAGCCGAGGTCCTGAGAATCTTTTCCATCTGTTAAAGGATGGCAAAGGTCATATTGGTGATCGCTGGGTGAGAAAAACCCAGCAGCAATCGTGCAGCTCTTCTGATGCCAAGTGACCAGTGAAGCAGATACTGCCCAAGACTCCCAGGGCTGCTGAGAGCCATGGATCAGGAAACATTTTACATTGTGGATACAAGCAAGGAGGCCAGAAGCTTGATTACAGGGGAGACTTAGTTAAATATTCACTGGGATTCATTATGTGAAAACCACTAGAAAGGAACATGTTTCTACAGGAAGGGTAGGGCTGTTTTATCCTTGCTTCTGTTGTAAAATGCTCCTGCCGGCTCTGTACACCAGCTGCTGTCCTCTAGTGGGAGGAATACAGAAGGTCTGTGTGGATGTGCAGAAATGGGTCTCGAATTTGACAAGGGGAGTCCTGTAGACCCAACGGGACTTGATTATCTGGCCACCTCGCATTTGGTGAGCAGATAACATGAGCATTTGGGGCAGGAGGGACGTTGCAAACGAGGTTTATAAAGTCTTAGACCCATCACCAATTCAGTCTGAAAGAAATGTGAGTGCAGACTGGAAGCGAGCTGCTGTGGAAAGGTGATGGCTGCCTCCTCGATCACACATCCAGCCAGCATCAGTGACCAGATGCTGGTGAAGCCAGCACTCTGCTTATCCCACCTTGCAGCATGCGCTTTCCCCTCGGCTCCCAAGTGTTGAGTGAGCCCCGAGCGCTTGGGGACCTTGCTCTGCGCTGCCTTCCAGCTGGCTGTGCACAGCAAGCAGTAGTGCTTCCTGGCCCCGGCCCTCGGCTGTTTGGGAAGAGCAGGTCCTAAGAGCATAAACACAGGACAAACAAAAAGAAAAGAAGAAGAAAAAACAAAGCAAAACATTCCAGCAGATCCCCCACGATGCTTCCTGCGAGGAAGTGGCATGTGTGGGAGGACAGGGTGACCTGCTTGTCCCCTGTCCCACATGATGCTCTTTGCCCTGGGCAACTGCAACTGTGGTCCTGGCTGGGGACCCACAGGATGCTGTCCCACATGGGGGGCTCACAAGAGATGGCCTCTTAGAAGCCACCTCCTCTCCCCACCTCCCGTGGCTGGATGGGTCCCAAAATAATGCACGTCCCTTGGAAAGGTCCATAATGATGCTCAGTGACAGGTGATAAATCTCCCAAAAGAAGCTTTTTAAACAAAGGTCCATTTTTTACTGGCATATTGAGCCTCATTACATGGAAGCAGGAGGAATTCAGTGATGAATGTGGAAGCGAGGAGTCAGTGGTGGGAGGAACACTGAACCCTCGGTTACAGAAAGCATTAGCACGACCAAGGGCTTTTTGTGGCAGGCAAAGGGTGAAATACTGAGTTGGCCAACGAGGTAGCTCAATGGTGAAAACATACAGGACGATTTCTCTCCTGTAAATTTGGTTCCCTGAAGCCTCACATACAGGAACCCACATTCTGTGGGGAAATAAAAAAATAAAGGGAATCGTGGGTCGCACCCTGCTCAGCGTGTAGCAACAGGCTCCCAATTAAACTCTGCAAAACAGAGAGGCTGAAACATTTTAAAAACAGAAACTACTGTGATCTCCAACCTACAACCCAGAGGGAGCAGAGCTGGGGAGGGCAGGGGGGGAGCAAACAGTGAAAAATTGAGTGAAAAGCAAAGAAGCTGTGTTTGTAATGCAGCTCAACAGGAGAAGCATCAGTTACAGGTAGGAAAGAGTGTTGTTTAACCCTGTGTCCACAAGCACACACAGGTGGTGGTAACTACAAGCAATCCGTCTCCTCTTGTGACACAGCAGCACCCCGGTTTGGGGAGAGGCAAAGGAAGGGATAAAGGGGGAAAGAAGCTGAAGGAGGGAGGGCAGGCTTTTGTATGGTGCTCCCCCAAGAATGGTCACAAACCCAGGACATGATGTGGGTTAAATACAAGGTTTCTCTATGCGTACCCTGGCCTGCCTGAGATACCTGGGCTTTTGGTGGTTTGCATCTAAGGAGCAAATCAGGAGCATTTTTCCACAGGGATATGAAAAACCATGGGGTGAAACCCACCTTCTTCACAAAAGACCCCAGAGGAAAATCACGCTGCGATTCCATCTGGTTAGAGATATCCAGTTGCTTTGTCCTCCAGGAAAATCTGGCTGGTCCTTGGATATGTCACATCCAGGGTTTAGTACTGAGGCTTCCTTTTCATGGACACTGAGATCACCAGTTGGGCCCAGGAGAAAATTCCTCTTCACAACTTGCGTCCAAAAACCTGAGAAACCTGTCACCCCTTGGGAGCTCTTCTCTTAATACAGGGAATGGTGGGAGAAGGTAATTAACTTCACCAGAGGAAAAAAAGTCTTCCAAAATCCATGTGTCCACACTAGAGTCATAGAATGGTTTGGGTTCGAAGGGACCATTAAAGGTCATCTTCTCCAACACCCCTTCGCCATTAGCAGGGACGTCTTCAACCAGCTCAGGTTGCTCAGAGCCCCGTCCAGTCTGACCTTGTTGCCAGGGATGGGGCATCTACCACCTCCCTGGACAACCTGTGCCAGGGTTTCACCGCCCCCATTGTGAATTTCTTCCTTGTATCTACTCTGAATCTACAGGCTAGAATCTCTTTCAGTTTAAAGCCATCACCCCTTCTCCTGTCCCTCTCTGCCCCTGTGACCAGTCCCTCTCCAGCTTTCCTGTAGCCCCTTCAGGTACTGGGAGGCTGCAGTAAGCTCTCCCCAGAGCCTTCACTTCTCCAGGCTGAACCACCCCAACTCTCTCAGCCTGTCTCCATAGCAGAGATGCTCCAGCCCTCTGGTCATCTTTGTGGCCCTCCTCTGGACTTGCTCCAACAGCTCCATGTCTGTCTTGTCCTGGGGACCCCAGAGCTCGACCCAGCACTGCAGGGAGGTCCCGCTGGAGCAGAGCAGGGGGGTCAGAACCCCCACCCTTGACCTGCTGGTCACTGCTTTGGATGCTGCCCAGGACACAGTTGACTTTCTGGGCTTTGAACACATGGTGCCAGGTCACATCCAGGTTTTCATCCCTCTGCACAGAGCCTGTAAACCCAACAGTGTGATGCTGAAGGAGAGGCAGCAGCCTCCATGCCGCAGAGCTCTGCTCCCAGGGAGGCTGCGCTGCCTCTCCCAACCCGATCGGGTGGTCTGCTGGGGTGGGAGTTGTGTTGCATCAAGAGAGCAGTGAGGAGAAGCAGTTCACAGCTGTTTGCATGATACGTATCTTGCGAATAAATAAACCCCATCTCCAGTGCCGCTGCTCTCTAAACATCTACAGAGCCGTGCATTCACTCAAAACATTCAGAAAATAAACAGAAGGAGTGCTGCTCAACTGAGCCCTCCTCCAGCCAAGCCCAGCACTGTAAAAGTGTCCTCTTTCAGCAGGGGAAATGTCTCATCAACCCCCCCAAATTTCTCTTCCCAAGGAATGGCCTGTCTCTCCATCCTCAGATGCGGACGCACCTCAGAGGACACAGATTAAGGGCTTCCAAACCCTGCTGTACATTTCCCCTACCTATACTGGGGAGGCAGAAGGAGGCAGAGAATAGTTAAATGCAGCACAATTGAAAATTAGCTCAAAACGCCGCAAGCTGCAATTCAGATGGATTACAAGATAACCTCAGTCGTTTCAAGAATGTAACAAGAACAGCCTTAAATCAACATAAATACTTGCTCAGCCATTTTCATCTCAGGATTAATGTCAGGCTTTTTTCCTCCTGTCCCGTGGCAGTAAAGCCATTTTCCAGGGTTTGGTGTTTTTTTTTTAAGGAAGGCATTTGTGGTTACCAGGAAAGGGGGTGGGAACGGCAATGGATGTGGGACACTGGGGGTAGGGACAGGGGGAGCGGGGTTCAGACACCCTCCTGGGCTGGGCAGGGAAAGGTTGATGCTGGTGGGTGCACCTGGGGGTTACGGGGCTCTGATTTGTCTGAGTTTGGTGAGGACCCAGCCAGGGGCCTCCTGCCCAGCCCGGCTTTGTCTCTACATGCTGGGTTGTACCATTTTCAGCAGTTTTTTAAAGCTTTTGGGTTTTGAAGCTGTCGTGGACCATGCCCACAAGACACTGCGACGCATCCCACACTACCTTCCCGCTCACACTCAGGCCAAGGGACATCCTCAGGATGCAGCCCTTTATTCTGGGGTGAATTCTGGAGATTTCCTGATACTCAGGGAGGAAAAAAAAAAAAAAGAAAAACAAATCCCCAGAGAGGCACCTGTGGCCTCTGGGATAAATGTCTGCTTTACGGTCGCCTGCAAGCTGGCTGGGAGACACACCCTTGCTTGCTGGAGTGCAGATAAGCTCCCAGGGACTTCAAAGGGATTGCTGAGCCAGCCCGCAGTGAATTTCTGCAGAAATGTAATGCACAGCATCTGTCTGAGGGGATGGAGAAGAGCTGTGGTGGTTTAGATTAGATAGCACTATTTGGCTTTTGAGGGGCTTGAGGAAGTGAAGGACACGTAATTGTCTTTTAAAGTGTAATATTTGACTTGGGTTCTCCTGCACTGCAGAGGGGCTTGCAGATAAGCTGTGGAATCATTTCCGTGTGAGGGCTGGGTGCCACTTCCAAACAACTAATCCCCCAAAAGATCAGTTTTCCCTTTGGGATTACATCATTGGTTATGTCTGATCCTATCGATTTATCACCACGAGGACCCTATCACAGAATCACAGACTGGTCTGGGTTGGAAGGGACCCCAAGGATCAGAGAGTTCCAACCCCCCTGACACAGGCAGGTCCAGCCTCCAGGCCTGAATCTACCCAAGGTTGTCCAGGGCCCCATCCAGCCTGGCCTTGAACTCCTCCAGGGCATCCACTACCTCTCTGGGCAGCCCATTCCAGTCCCTCACCACTGTCTCTGTAAAAAACTTCCCCCTAATACCTAATTTAAACCTCCCCTCCTTTAGCTTTAATCCATTCCCCCTTGTCCTGCCATAATCTACCCTTGTAAAAAGCTGATTCCCCTCCTGTTTCTCTGCTCCTAGGGAGGACCTCGGGGCCACGTCACCCTTTACTCGTAGAGCATCACAGCTGTGAGCAACAGCACCAATTCACTGGCAGTTGTGTGATGGGCTCTTGGTCACGGGGGGAACCCGTGTCCTGAGAGGGTCACACCAGTTGATGACCATCTTTCCCGTGTCAGCTCTCCCCACTAGTTAAAACATGGATATGTTACTGCCTTCCAGACTAAAACCTGAAACAGAAAATTCTTCCATTGGAAGAGCAGCAAAAGGAAGAAGTAGTTGTGTGCTAGTGACACTTTCAGTTACTGTTAATGAATGCAGAATAATAAAAAAACCCTTCAATCAACTGTAGAATCATAGAATGGCATGGGTTGGAAGGGACCCCAAGGATCATAGAGTTCCAACCCCCCTGCCACAGGCAGGGCCACCAACCTCCAGGCCTGGAGCTACACAAGGTTGCCCAGGGCCCCATCCAGCCTGGCCTTGAATCAATCTGAAATCTTTTTTACAACCAGCCAAAAATGTCTGAAGATAACTCAGGGTCTAGCACCAGCTCTGTTGCTGTGTGTCCTGGGGGCACTATAAACTCATTTGGGATGGGGCAGTCTCTTACACCATGTTTGCGTGTCTTCAGCACACCAGGCCCTCTGCATCTTACAGTAACATTTAATAAGAAAAAAAAAGTATAAGCAGCTAATTAGAAATATCATCTAATTTGTCTGAGTGAGGCACATGTGCCTCATCTACTGGAAGTTTAGTGAGGGTCTTTTATTCACTGGTTGCAGCTCTGCTCTGTGAAGCAGTATGGATATACAGGCATTTACACATTTGTCAGGAGCTTTCAGTATACTCTTTCTTGCTAAAAAGATGTTTTTTTCCTTTCTTTTTGAAATCAATTAAAATCTTTCAAGGTTTAAACATAAGGATGTTTCTTCTCCTGATGGAAGGTACACCCAAATAGCCAGCCTTTATTCAGCTTCTCCTTAGGTGAATATTCCCCTTTTGATAGTCAGATTTGTTTTCCCTGAAGAAATGTGCCAGACCCCAACAACAACATGAAAAATCACCATGAATTAGGTGGCAGAAATCTTTCTTTAGAGGAACTATGAGCTGGAAGAGCAGAGCCAGAGTCAAGGCTAGGACACTAAAGATTAAGAAGCCTTTTAAAAACACTGTTGTGTTTTTCAGGCCAATAGGGAAATATCTGCCCAGCAAAAAATTACCTACACACAGTTCTCAATTGCATGCTTTGAAATTCCCTGTATAAATCTCACCACCTTGCCTATCTGGAAGGTATTCTTCCCAACTTGGTACGTAGCCTTCCTTGAGCTACAGCCTAAAACCACCACCCTGCACGTCTCTGCTGCTGAAAGACAGAAGAACACAAGAACTTCCCCAGCTGCCAGCTCCGAACGCCAACCAAGGATCACAACCCAGCAGGGATTTTCACCTCTGTACCTCATTGCCAGCAAAGGGAACTTCTGCAAGGAAACTTCTTCCCTCTGTTTATTTCCAGTAAAGTGAGGTAAACACATGCTCTTTTCCCCTAGACTCTCTACAGCAAAGTGTTCTTTTTCCTTTAAAAATGAAAATTCTCATCGGTAAATATATTTATTTTTGAAATGAAAGCGTGACCTTTCCTGTTAGTTTCAATAGCTACAGGGCAATAAGGTCCAAAAAGTCATACAAAGCTGTGAAGCTGCATTACACACAATAAAGAACAATTTAGCATTGGCAGCAGGATGGATTCTGGCTTTAGCACAGTAACAAATCAAAGAATCACTTCCCAGTCTTTTATCCCTTGGGCATTACCTGCTTTTCACAAGATCTTCACAAGAAGTAAATTGGTAATTCAGTTCTCCTCTAGCCCTGCTCTGTTCACAGTGAAATAACAAGCTAAAATGATTAGTAACATTTATTAGGATGGTTTCCTAAAGAACAGGAGAGGGAGGCTGACCGATGGAGTTGGGGGGGATCATCTGAGGGCTGATCAAACCAGCTCACCGAATCAATCTAAGTGTAAAATAACAGGACCCACTGGAAGGGCTACATTGATTTTCCCCCAAAAAACACCTTATTTTTTACCTACTAACCCTGGAGTATTAAGAGAAGATTCATTATTCACATACAACACAAAGAAGTTTGCCACTCCCTGTATACACACTTCACCACTACCATTAGCAGCAGAGTAAAGTCAAGTAGACCTGTTGCAGCATCTTCTCTTGACATTTTTCTCTGGGGCTTTTGTATTAAAACAGCTGAAATAAGCACAAAGCTTCACCTAGATCCTTACCACCAGATTAATCTAGATCTACACAAGGCTGGAAGTGTGTGTAGGGTATTACTGGGTCGCAGGGGATGCTTCTGTGGGATCCTATCAAAGATAGGTACTACTGGGTCACAGGGGATGCTTCTGTGGGATCCTATCAAAGATAGGTACTACTGGGTCACAGGGGATGCTTCTGTGGGATCCTATCAAAGATAGGTACTACTGGGTCACAGGGGATGCTTCTGTGGGATCCTATCTTGCTCACCTTTCTTCTTCCTTCCCATCAAAACCCTGTTACTAACTGTTCAGCACAGACATAGTACCAGCCTTGTCAGCTCCACCCAGGCGTAATAAACACTTCCATGCCCATATTCCCCCCACCTCATCTGCTGAGGACCATGGATTCAGGGGCCATTTGGGCAGGTACCAGTGGTCTGGACATCACCATACTGCAGTTACAGCTCCTTGATGAGGGATCAGGAGGAAAAGGAGCAGTCCTGCTCCAGCCCAGAGGGTCCGCGCTCTGCCAGACACAGGGGCTTTTGTAAAACTCCCCTACACTGCTGCATAGAGTAACAGAAGAGTAGAAAAATATACTTAATAGCTCAAAGTCACTACCACCACTTTATTTTGCATTCCTTAAATATTTAAGTACATGGATTGTTTTTGCAGGAAAATGAGTAGAAATAGGGCTGCTGTACTGTGCCATTCGTTACTTGGCCTGGGGTATTTCCTGGTGAATTAGCCCCTACCTCTGATATTCCAGCATGCAGGCACTAACCCACTGCCCAGGACAAAAGAGGTCAGGAAGCTGTGCAAAGGAGATCTGAAGCTGTGCAAAGGAGATCTGAAGCTCTGCAAAGGAGATCTGATTCATTTTAGATCAAGCACATTTTGACATCAGTAAGAAATTATTGGAGAAATAGATGAATAAGTCAAAATGCATGACAAGAAACGATTCAGAAAGTGTCCTTTGTTCCAAGTTTCTTCATGCAGTGGAGGATGAGATTCAAACCATGAGTATAAGCAGTGCTTTAATATACTGTTTGAAACATTTTGCTTCACACAAAGTGGAGATTTGCAGGGTATGTGGTCTGAACTCCTGCCTTGCCTGGGTCATACTCTTGCTCCCAGTACCTCCAGCACCAAGACCATAACTTCTGGTTGAACCAGATTGCTCAGAAAAAAATAACCCCATCTTAATTTAAGTTTTCAAAGAGAGAATTCATCATGTCCTTAGGCAAATTGTTTCAGATATTAAATTCTCCAGTGGCCAAGAATGCACACCTTATTACTGGTCTGAATTCTTCGGCTTCAGCTTTCAGCCACAGAACCTCATTATAAGTTTGCTTCATTAAAGAGCCCTTTCCCTACACAAATACCTTTGCACTAATGGTTGGTCCTCCCAGAGAAGCGTGGGGTGATGCACACACCGTTGGAGAGAGTTCACCTGGAATAGCCAGTAAAGTCGGTGTAAATTTACTATAAAGTAATTCCTTGAGTAGCCTAAATTAAGGTTGGTTACCCAATCTTTCATTTAGACCCATGTAACATTTAAAAGAAAATAAAGCCTAGTCCCTGCGGTGGGAACATGCATCTGCCACACACCAGCTATGGGGCATGGCCCACTGCAGGGACACCACGTCCAAGGCTTGCTGGTGGCTCCAGGTGGGACAAAGCCTCTCAGAGCCACATGTTGCTCCTGCTCCCCCTTTTCCTCCCCCCCTCACCCCACATCCCCATGCTCCAGCCAAGGACAACATCCCAGGGACAGATGCAACCCTGGCCACCCACACGCCATGCAGGGCAGTGCTCACAGGGACTTGTTCCCATCATCAAGAGCTCCTTGTACACCCTTGTTCCGAGAGGTCACCCTCACACCCTGTGACACCGACCATCTCCCTCTGCAAAGCGTATGGTTACGCAGTTACACTGTTTTCTTTTTCAATTAAATATCATCTTAGGCTAGAGGAGAGAGAAGATGTGCAGCAGCAAATGGGTTATGGAAGCAGGCACCAGCAGTGCCAACAGCAGCTCCTCTTGGCGTGAAGTTGTGCCACAGCATTTCCTGGCCCCCACTGATGTGCTCAGACCATCACTGCCCGTGTGAGAGGCCATCAGCACCTCTCCAAGCACCTCCCCATCCCTTCTCCCCTATTACAGTGGATCATACAGCATCGAGCATCATTGAACTCCAATGTTCCCACAAAATGGAGGCACTGTGCAGCACTGAGGCTGCTGGTGTTACCACAAGTCTCCAGTGCAAAGACACGGAGCTCTATGCGGAGTCACAAATCAGCAGGAGAGCATAAGGCAAGGAGCCCGTCCCCTGTGCCTGCCCACGCTCCAGAGCCTGGGGGATATTTATTGCCTTTGGCACAGAGAATTTGAAAATAAACAATAGAGCACCTGATCATTCTTTTCCGTTCAGCTTTCGAAGGCCAAAGCAAGGAAAGGCGAAGGGGGAGGCAAAGCACCGTTCCAATAGGTGTGTCTCAGTGCCTCTGGCGTGTTGCAGCTTGACAGCCCTCCCACTTGCGTGGGCAGCATTCGTGCAAAGGGGCTGCCCGTAACACCAAGCACAGAGCTAACCCAGGGCAGGCTTTGTGGCACGCTGCATGGGGTAAAATAATGACCAGCGCAACACTCGTGCTCCTTCTGCGTGTTGGGATGCTCAGATATCCTGCAGCGTGCAGAGACTCATTGATTTTTCAAGAGCCATTTGCTTTGCTGGGTGAAGTAGGGTGGGGATGAGAAAGAAAACATTTTGGGCATGGCCAGGTCTTGGCTTTCTGCATGGGAGCAGGCGATGAGGTTGGAGGTGACGATTTCTGCTGCGGTGAATGGTGGCTGCATTCACAGCTGCTGGGGTGCGCAGGGCACGGGGCAGTCAGTACCCTCAGAGGGAAGGTGATCCAAAGCAGAAGCTCCTCTGTGCAGATGCCATGTTTTCAAGAAGAAAACCCCACATCAGTAACAAGCAGCTTTTTGATGACACACCATGATAGAGAGCAAGGCTGTGTTTTCATCAAGGCAACAAGGTACCGGAGGGATCTTGGTGATACACATCCCATTACCTACGACTCTTCTAAACCAAACATTTTTGTGAAAGAGGCGATTTCTTTTCACACTCAACTCTTCATTACCAAAGCTGATGACAAACAAAAGTGCTTTGGCTCTGAGACAACTCCAGCTTCAAGAGTTTTTCTTTTGCTATAATTTTTATTTTCAAAGGATGCACTTGTTGGCCTTGCACTAGAGTGAGACCCACCATTACTACCTTTCAGCAGCTGCTCCATAATGAGCAGGGTGGGAGGTTACGAGGCACTGGGCATGGATGAGCATGCCAGAGCAAAGGTTTTTTGTGCCCCTATGAACAGCCAGCAATCTGGTCCCAGGTCATGGAGGGCTTCCCCTTGGCTTTTGGGCAGAAGTGGTAGACCTCAGCATTTCTGGCACCCCTTTCACCACAGCGGTGGGGGGAAATTCTTAGAGAAGCTGGAGGTATCATCTGAAACAGAAAGGGGACCATCAGCATGGAGTGAGACAAAGAGGAGTGCTCCCAGAAGCTTGATCTTGGGGCTGAATAAATTAGATACTCTCATTCATATTCTTGGCACGGCAAATAAGAGCACGCTGATGAATTTTGCTGATAGTGTAAGACTGGGAAGGACTGTCAAACAGAAGAAGATGGGAACGTCCATTCTGGGAGAAAGGGATCAGAGCAGGCCAGAGTAAGAGAGTACACTGAATGTATTCATACAATGAATAGAGTTGTGCTGCTCAAGATTAACAATGACAATTTATGTCAAGCTTATCAGCTGGCAATGACAAGAAAAGGTAGAAGGCATGAAAGTTAGCTGGAAGCAAGAAAGTTTCTTGGCCATTGAGAGAGATTCTGAAGTATCTTTCCAGATAGGGGTAAATTCCAACCTAACCTTAGCCTGGAGGTAGATAAACACATGAAGAATTACGTGAGGTGGTTGCCTCTGAGAGCTGATGATGGGGTCAGTATCTCCGGTAGAGATGGGAACTTTGAATTGCAGCTGCTGACATCTGTTTCACAAGTCAGTGGGTGATTTTGCTAATTAAACCCTTCCCATGATGACTATCTCCACTCCTGTTTTCTTTAGTGCTGCCACTATAGCCAGGCTGAACATCATAGCTCGATATCATAGAATCATAGACTGGTCTGGGTTGGAAGGGACCCCAAGGATCATAGAGCTCCAACCCCCCTGCCACAGGCAGGGACACCAACCTCCAGGCCTGGACCTAGACAAGGTTGCCCAGGGCCCCATCCAACCTGGCCCTGAACACCCCCAGGGACGGGGCATCCACCCCCTCTCTGGGCAGCCTGTTCCAGCCCCTCACCACTCTCTCTGTAAAGAACTTCCCCCTAATACCTAATCTAAACCTTCCCTCCTTCAGCTTCCATCCATCCCCCTTGTCCTGCCATTATCTACCCTTTTAACAAGCTGATTCCCCTCCTGTTTCTCTGCTCCCTTCAGGGACTGGCAGGCTGCAATGAGGTCCCCCCCCAGCCTTCTCTTCTCCAGGCTGAACAAGCCCAGCTCCCTCAGCCTCTCTTCACAGGGAAGGTGCTCCAGCCCTACATGTCTTTGCAAAATATTTATTCAGAAGCATTCAAAGCAGACTACAAGCTCCAGACTGCAGCATCTTCTCCCCTGACAGCAGAGATCCTCCTCACCCTCGCCACCTGACTGAACAGACTTTTCTCTGCAAACAAACCCTTTGAGGAGGTGCTAGCCTTTGTGTACACGAAGCACCACTACACCAAATACATCCCATACTTAGAGGGAAAAGGCAAGGTACATCTGGTCGCTGGCTTCTGAAGCTGGCTAGATGAAAGTAAAAGCCACCTCTAAGAAGGCGGCACAATACTGAGCAAACCAAAAGAGGATGACTAAGAGTAAAGCTGGGGTGCAAGTAAAGACAGCAATACCCTTTGGCTCATACTCACTTCTAAGCAAGCTGTTACACTCAGTACACGAGGGCTTTATTTCTCCTCTAAGCAGTAAGATGTTTCCAGCAAAACCTGGGTTAGAAATAGAGATATTTGCAATGCTTTTATTACCATTATAGCTCGTCCAAGATGATGTGTCTGGTTTGAAAGTCACAAAAAACATATTCTTGTTAAAAATGCTGCCAGAAAGCTAAATGAAAACAGCCCGCTGCTGAATCCTGTGTTTGCAGCATTACCAGTGGGTTTTTTCAAGGGTGTTTATAAAGACCGAGTTTCGTTTAACAAGGCAAAAGCCGGAGCTCTCACATACTCCATTATTTCTCTGCAGGTCCTTCTCACCAGGGTTAAGTCTTTACACTACTTCCAAGCAAAGCAGCCAAGAAAAAGAAGAAACAAATGCTACTACTACTGAGCACAGAGGCCTCCTTTGCAAGAAATGTGATTTAGGGAATGAAGTTCCTGGCATTTCAGCCAAGGCTGAAATATGATTCCTGTTCCTTCCAAGGCGCGTTGTGGCTTCTAGCAAGTTCTTCTGAAAGCTCAAGCAAGTCTTTTCTCTGGAGCTGTGCTCTATCTACGTGTCACTGAGCCTTGATGGGTCTTTGCCTATCTCAGTGCTGCCTGGGGGTGAGGACCATCCTGATTTCCCACAGAGTTGGTGCTAGCGAGCTCTGCGCTGCTGAGAGTTCTGGAAAGAGGAGACTTTCTTGTGTGGTTTGGAGAATTGACGCACTTAGAGAGACATGGAGCAAAGCTCGTCCCAGTGCCCGGGATGAGGCTCTGTGTTCATGCTGTCTTTAGCTCTCCACTGCCCACATTTGTATGTTGGACACCTGACTGCTGGGAACTGAACCACGATGGAGATCTTTTTCCATAATTTCACAAAATGGCAAGCAGACAATAGCAGCTTGAAGGCTTTCTGGCCTTTGCCGGCCCTGAACTGTTGATGTAGAAAACATTTTCGCCCCTTTTCTGCAGTCCTTCAGGCGTTCCCTTTCCTCTACATGAAGCAAATGCCTTTTCAGCATTAAACTTTTCCTCAGCTGCATTTTAAACCCAGAAAATATTTTACTTGTAATGAAAATTCCTCCTCATGTTGCTGCTGTCTTTACAACCAGTGAGACAACAGTATTTTTACACCACCACAGTCTACCTCGCTTCGCAGTAGCAGGGACCCCATCATTGTAGGACCTCTTTTCGCCAGCCTTTGCTCTCCCTGGGGCTGCAAGGTGACCCAGCCCTTGCTCACAGGTCTCATTCATCACAGGCTGGCTGATCCCATGGGATACGACCCTGAGGACCTCCAGGTGGGGAACTGCTGGACAGCAGAGGTCACAAGATCCTGATGGACCTCATCAGTGAGGACTGCAAACACACAAATTACCTTTCTCCTACAGTTCTGGTTAAAATCCAGTATACCCCGTATCCAAAGGGGAAACGCTGCTAACATATATTATCTGTGTGATAAGCAGGTATTTTCTAAGAGCAGCAGCTAACAAACAAGACAAAATTCTTAGCTAAACACAAAGACAGACATAAGCAAGGCATACAAAGTCAGCCTGACCGTTGACTTTGTCTTTGCTTCAGCGAGTTTTGGCGCTGACCCTGCTTGAGCCACAAAGTTTTGAAATCCATGCGTTTCCCCCTTCTCATCTTTCAGTTTTACAGTAGACGTTTTTTCCCACAAATGTCTCCGAGGCCGTGTGGGATGTGGTCCAGCTCCCATTAAGGTCAATGGGAGTGCTGCCACTGGCTTCCCTGTGGGTCTCAGCCCTCTCCCATTGTATTACATTTCCAACTGCAATTGGAGACAGCTTATTTCAATTTTTTCCCCTCCTAGTGCCCACAATGGGCAAAGTATTTTCCAAACAGAAAAGAAGGTCCCACTGACTGTCCCTAAATTCTCCAGAGATACTGGAAAAATCCTTCTAATTAAATACATTTGACATGCAAGATCGCAACTGTTCTCTAATAATATTTTTTTTTAAAGGCTTCTCTCCTGTGTAGCTTTGCAGTACTGTAAAATAGCAGGGATTAGATCCTGATTCTGCTGAAGTTTATGGGAGTTTTTCCAATTAGCTTCATTGGGACCATACTGTCTTCCTTCGTCTCCATCTTTCACGCTACCAGACCACTACTGAAAACATCCCAACAGGAACCAATAACTCACAAGGGTCAGTTTGTCACTGCCAGTCACACACTTACTAGACAGATTATCTTAATCAAGATGCACCCAAAAAAATAACCCATAAAAGGAGTGGAAATACATGCAAACTCTGTTACTTAATCTTCAGAAAGGCAGAAGCCTTATGCTAAAAAGACCATTAATTACACTCAAGGAGTGGTGAACACAGGCTAAGAGCCGACAGTAGAAGTGAGGGGGCAGAACTCCCTGCTCTTAGGCAGAGGCTGAAAACATCACAGCATCATAAACTCTTAGGAAGCCCACGGTGAGGATTTAAGAAATGCAACGTTGCTGAGAACCACTTGGAAGCAGGAACATTAAATGTAATTCTGTTCCAGAGAAGGCTTCATTCTCAGATTAACATCTGGTTTGGATGACCTGATTAATCACCAGAAAAAAAAATAAAAGAGTAAAGTTTCTCCCAGACAGCAAACCAATAAAGAGCAAAAGGTTAGTTACACTGTCTGGTGTGTGAAGTGTTAAGGAAAACTACGACTAGCAGGTACTAAACTTGAGCCTTCATAGAAATGCTTTGAGACAGGCACCCTAAAGACATCACAAGCATCCCAAATGGGGATTTCATTAAGGAAATGGGAATTTACAGTGATTAAAAAAAAACCCAGAGCAAACTATCTTTATGCATGAAGAGCTTAGTCTGTTCTCCATAACAAATCGATTAGGGGGCATATATTTGGGATGCACTCTAGTTAGCTAGGAATATTCAATGATAGCTGCCAGAAAAACAACTGACAGTGACTAAGAGCCCCAGTTTGCTGCGTGTGCTACTGCGAGCTGTGACATCTTGTTCTCATTCTTTAAGTGAAACCAAACCAGCTACATTTTGTATTCACAATCCAAAGGCACTTCATAGATGTTCCCAGCTACCCAACTTCTTCCACAATTTGGGGAAAACGGTGGATTTGGTGTTATTGTGCATACAGTACAGTACCATGGATTAATTACATCATCCAGCAGTGCCATTTTACCACCAGTATACTGCTCCTCATCTGGAGTTTCTATTGAACAGCCTCATTATTTGGCATATTGGGACTTGGCTCTGAGCAGCGCAGCAAAGACTCTGCATGGAAGAGCCTGCATCACACCAGTGCTTCTGCTGATCCATCTGTGTTGTAGAACCAGGCCAAAATGATTCACTTAATATCAGTTAAGGGAAATTATTACAAAAAACCCAGAGTAGGTGAGACCCTGTGGTGGGGAGACAGGTCCCTAACAGGGATACTCTCCCAAGGTGAACGCTGGGAGGATGTGTTTCTGCTGTGCCAGGCTTGCTCATGCGCTGCTGAAGATGGTGGGGAAATGTCTCTTCTTCTTCGTTTAGAAATGGATCTCAAACGTAGGTAAGCAGCCATGCCTTTGGTCCATTATAACCTTCTCTGCACTCATCTTGTTAACATCTGCTTTGGCTGCTGTGCTGCTCCATCAGCCCCAATGGCATTAATACTGACGACCTTCCTTGCCCCAAAACCAGCTGTGGATGCTGGTAGCTTCCCAGCTGCCAGACCAGCCTCTCAAAGTCAGGAACTCTGCAGTAGTGTCAAGCTTACACGTATGCTTATCCTGTGTTTACCAAGGTGAAGCAAGATGCATGCTTGCTTTATTTACCAAAAGATACACGTGTTTTGGTGGCATAAACCCAACGGAGGAACTCTGAAACTGCTTTCTGCTGCTGCTGGGAAGAGTCAGAGCCAGGATGGCTCCTGCCACATCCATCCTGGCTGTGCTCACAGCCACTGGGTGAGAGTTAGAGCATCCCTCCAGCCTGTCCAACGCAGCTTGTCAGAGGCAGCCAAGTCTTAGTCATCTACTGCTTATATCAGCCTTTAGATGGCTAACTGATTGCTGGGGCAAAAAGAGGTTTATGCATACCTAAAGATACATAAATAATTATATTAAGTAAGAGATACATGAGCAATGCCTGGAGCTTGCACAGAGCTATCTGAAGTGCTGAATATCTGATTATAATACTGATCCATAGTATCTTCTGTCCTAGCCACAGCTCAAAAGCCATATGAAGTTCTTGTCAGAGAGTTGAGGTCCTGCTAATCACCTAGCAGAGGATTTGGAGGGCGTATTAGGGGAATGAAGAGACAAAGAGGTGCCTACAGTGCACACACTGCAGATCTGCCTAGAGATCTCCTAGCTGAGTTACAGTAGCATTAAGAAGCTCAGAAGAGCTGTCCTGTGAGCTGCGTTGTTTTCTTGGGATCTGCTGTTTTACCCAGCTCTAGGATTGATTTCCTGGGACATGAATGAGAGAGAAAAAGAGTTTATATTTGTGGCCTAAGTGACTTTAGCCTGCTCACACTTTAGGCAGAACCCATTAGCCAGCTGGTGGCTTCTCGGTGACTTCTGTGAAATGCCACCTCCTACCTGGGCTTGGACTGAGAGCTGGAAATAGAGCATCCTTGGTGTGGAGAACTTATGGCTTCAGAAAGAAGGCAAGTCAAAGATCTTTTCAGCAGCACCATACTACAGCATTGCGAAGCGCCAGCAAGGATGGCAAACCACTGGTCATATGAGACATGCATCTCTAGGACATCCAAGAGGGAGGAACACACTTTGTTTCTTTAACGTTTTTAAGCATGGATAATGCTACTTGCTACAGAGAGTGTGGGGTTTTTTCTGTAACTATCAGGACAAGCTGGACAGATACCATAATCCATGACTTAAAAAGCCAACCTTAAGTCCCAGTTGAGTAGAGCATTTGTTATACATTGTTATGGAACACATGCGTAAGCCCCACTGAACCTAATAAAGATATGATCACATTATTTGTCCAAAAAGGATCAGCTCAGGGATGTACTTAAAGTGTTTCCAAGGTTCAAGGAACTGAGCTGAAGTCAAGGTTCCTGGTCTGTCTTTTATTCTCATTGTTCATACCTTCGTTAAGAGAGTTCTTCATTTTTTTCCTCCATCCTCTTTTACAATAATGACTCTCTACAACAGCTGTAGCTGAGATTCCTCTCCCAGTCAAGGGCACATAATCCTTAGCATGGGCAATATAAACAGGCTCAGCGGCATAAAACAAATATGGATTTTGCTAGTATTTTTTCCATATCTAAAGAAAATCTACAGTTGGGGGAGGGTTTAGACATCAAAAAGTAGAAAAACAGAGCATATGCAGCCAAAAGTGGCTATATACTTTGTAAGTTTCTTAAGAGTTTGAATTGTTGCTCATGAACATACTGAATGGATTTTAGTAGTTTCCCATAATGAAGCCCAGGCTGGCATTGCTTTAGACATTTTACTGTGGAAGAAATGTCAAGCATGCACTCATCCCCCTGACTGCAGTTCAAATCAAACAAACCAGACTAGACGTCTAATAACAAGCTTTGTTCACTCTAGAATCGCAGCGATGGAAATGCGCCCCGTTTTCTATATTATTACATGCGCGGTCTGAAAAGGACACTGCAAAATCAACAAGCACTATTCTTTCTTTGTGAAACGCCCTGTTTCAAGCTACTTATTTAACCAAGAAAAAAACTCAATAAACCAACCAACCATAAAGGACTTTTAGTAAGAATGTCTTCATAATTCAGTTTTCCCCGGTCATAAATTGTGATTCATATAACTAGACTTGTCTCCCTAATAGAGCTGGGGACATATATGGAAACCAATATTACCAAAACTTGAAAGTAAATTAGAGCTAATTGTTTGGGGTTAATTTATGAAGGCAATACGACATGCCTTGTTTGCAGCTGCAGTGGGAAAAATAAAGAACAAGCACAATTTATAGCTTCTTATACTAAAAAATAACATTTAAACTCTAATTTTTTGCAGCTATGTTTAAGAAATGGTCTGAAGACAGAAGAACACTTTGTGAGGTCTGTTACTGCTGCCCTGTCTTCGGGGTGGTTTGCTAGTCCTCCTTTTAGAAACCAATAAGCCCCTTTTCTCCTGGCATCGGATGGCTTTGCAGGGTTCCAGAGGGAAGGCGGGAGGAAGGGCTATCCCTTTCCACATGTGCCCATGCCCTATTGGAAATCAACTTGAAGCCATCCTGGCATGGCTGGAGATGCCTCCATAAGAAGACTGCGAGCAATCCAGTTCTTTAAATAAAGTATACTCATGAGCCTCTTCTTATTTCTGAATTCCTGCACCCAACTCTAAATATTTACCCTCCCAAGTATTATCCAGCCTATGGATTCCAGCTCAAGGCCTTTGCAAAGGCTCCGGGCCTATGGATTCCAGCTCAAGGCCTTTGCCAAGGCTCCGGGCCTATGGATTCCGGCTAAAGGCCTTTGCAAAGGCTCCCAGCCAGGTGCCCATAGCACCAGACCTACTCTCCTCCAAAACAGCTTCTTATCACAGTAACACGAAAGGTCAGGCTAGCAGTTTGCCGCCTCTCTCAGCAAAGGGAATAAATGTGCAAACAAAGCCATTAACAGTTTCCAAAATAAACTCCTACGCTCAGTCGCCAGGACTGCAGCGTGCCACATGTGTGCTGTGCAGAAAGGCCTGCTTCCGCGTCAGCCCGAGCAGCTGGGAAGAGCTGCGAGCCAAACGAGCACTCACAATTTGACCACAGAAATGCCACCTTAATTACTTGGATACCAGGAGCTCAAAAGCATTAAAGATAAGGGCAGGGAGATCAAGAGAAGGGTTTTCACCTGTCAGCCCACTTCTTTATTGCCCTCGCCAATTAATGCTTGCGTCAAACAGGTGTCACTTAGAAAGAAAAAAGAAGCTGTCCTGAAGGAGCATAGTATTCTTCAAAGGACACTCATTACCAGAGAGCCTCCTGTGCCACAAATATTTCAGCAGAGATGCAGCAGCCAGAAAATAATAATAACAATAAGAAAAACAACAACAATTATAATAACAATAATTTTTAAAAGGAAACCCAGGAGCAGTAAAAGCAAACATTCCGATTCAAGATATGGCAAAAATGTTTGAGTCGGTTCTAGCAAAGAATTTTTCCTCGTAATTATTTTCCTTATCAAGCTGGCAGGGATGAGTCTCCTCTCCCACGCTCCCCCCCTACGTAGTGACCCTCTGTCCCCTCCAGCATCTCTGTCCAGCTCCTGCTCCCTCCTGTTCCCAGGGCTGCCTCAGCTCTCTGTCCTCTCTACCAGAGTTTGTTTTCCTGCTGCTATGGTTCTCCCGGTGTTGGCATGAACAGGAGCAGAAGTCTCCTGCCTGACTCAGGCTCTGTTTGCTTTGGTAGGAGCTCCTAGTCACATCTGTGAGACCCAAACCACATACCGCAGCACCAACCCTTTCAAACCTGGGCTTGCTCTCACACTGGAAACCTCCCCCGGATTTTAGGATGTATCAGCTTGCCTGTCTTTCTCAAGTCTGTCGCTTAATCTCCTACCTTCAGGTTGCAGAGCTCATGGAGCAGGAAACACATCTCCACCTGATTTGAAAAGCTCCCAATATATTCTGGCGGTGCCAGAAACAAATTAATCCATGTAAAGCCTGGTTTGACACAAGTGTTCAAACAACTGAGGAGGAATTAATTAATTGATAATGACAGGTATTAATGGGGCAAACAAATTTACCGGGGCTGCAATTATACCCAGATTGTACTTGCCTGAAATGTTAACTGTCTGATGAGACTTAACACCCAACTAATTAGCTTTAAAAAGTAATTCCCATGTGCCACCACCTTCATTTACTCACAGAAGGGAAGCAGAGTATCTGGCAATTGCCACGGCCATCAATCCAGGAGTAGCAGCTAATCCTATTTTATTGCCATCATTAGCCAAATCCATGGATCATCAACAGAGCAGCTGTCTGCTCTTCCTCTCCCTCCCGTCTCTCCAGTCTCCACATGTCCACACACCAGGTACTACCTATCAGTGCACCCAGGTGACTTTTTCCAGGAGCTCTTCCTTTTTTTTCTCCCCTTTTTCCATCCCATGGGAGGGATATTTAGGTTACAGAGCTGGCCTGAGGGCCTCTCATGATCCAGCATGGCCCTGCAAGCACATCTCCTCCTGGCTGGAGCTCCAGAAGGGGCTTCCCTACAGCTGAATGGAGTTTTAGAAGCTAAACTCCATCACTAGAGGTTGGGTGTGTCCAGTCCTCCCCACAGCCAGCATTCTGCCCGGGTTCCCCACAGACATCCTCACTCCTGCTCTTATGCTTTGCCCTCTCCCAAACTCTCTCTGCCCTCAGACAAATTACTGCTACAATCTCGGTAAAAGGGTCTAAGATCAAAAAATATTTATTAAAATAATAAAAAAAGAAATCCTTAAAAGGTTTAAAATTCAGAAGACTGATCTAACCAAGAAGGGAGTGTGTAGAGAAGGTGCAGGGTTTCGGGGGGGAAGGAGGGGACATGGAGATTTGCAACACCTGAGAGGTGAAAATGTGCAACGAGCCATGCCAGGAAGCAAAACTGGGGAGAGTAATCTATGAACACTCAGTTTCACTTCTTTCTGGGAGAGCTAAGAAGAATAAATGACAACCACTGTTAGAGCCTGGCATGAAACAGTTTGCAGGCTTTATTTATTTAACTTCAGCTGGTCCTCAGACTTCTTTTTCCAAAAGACATGTGTCTTTTTAAAAAATAAAAAAAAAAAGGTGGCAAAGCACAGCTTTAAAGAATGTTCTTCAGCACTGGGGTTATTTTACCTGCGTGGCAAGGAGCAGGCAGGCTTTCTTCCAGCCTGTGGAAAGAAACAAAGAAGGAACTCACACCTGCATCTCATGCCAAAGTAAGTAAACAAATGCACTGTGAGTTATGGGTCCTTCATTCTCCCAGCTGCATTTGCTTGTTTGCTTGCCCAACTCCTTTTCTTCATGGCAATGGGCCACTTAAAAAAACCTTTATCTGCTACTATTTACATTAAGATTTCTGTGTTACAAAGTACGTCGTGGAGAATACAAACCAACATCTTCAAGCCCAGATGCCTCATGTTGGGTTTCCCCACGTGTATTCACCCTCCTAAAGTAGAGCTATCCACTTTCTCAGAGCACAAAACTTCATCAGATCTTCTCCCTCCACCCCCGCCCCTCCTTCACAACGAACGCCCCAGGCCAGACACCCAGTTTTTGATCCTTTCCACCCCAGGAATGTGTGAGCATATCGATCCCTGCTGGGTCAGCACTGACTGCTATGCTAGGAATCCCGCTGTCCTGTTGCTGCCTGATAACTGGGAATATCACCAGATGAAAGGAGAAGAGCACTGACTCGGGGAACAGAAAAGGGAATGGAGCAGAAAATACCAGAAAATATCCTTACTGACATCATATGCTGACTAAAAGCACTTTCTTTCTGCCTTCTTTACCCAGCATCAAATGACAGAACCAATAATGTTATCATGTGCCAGCCTGCACAAGCCAAGCCTTGCTAATCTTTCCTCATTCATTCTTTCTGCCCTGTGCCGCAGTACGCTGTCCCGATGAGCTAGCTGAATTGCCCCTTTGTTATTTCAGGTACAGTTACTAGCCCTGGTACAAACCCATTCCTCCTCCTTAGAGTCCCCATTGTCCCTGGTTGTTTACTGCGGGCGCATTCACACCCCGCAGCATCAGGACATCTGGTGACTAGCAGCACTAAGCATCGCCCGGCATCCTCAGCAGGGCCCTGAAACAAAGCTCCTCACTATCTATTCGTATTAGCAGCATCTCGGATGAGAAGGGACAAGATAAATGAGGCTTCTGAGGCAGTGGCTTATCTTTCCTTTTGATTCCTTTGCACTATCGTAACCTGGGATAGGAAAGAGTGTGGTCTCGGTGCAGGAAATGCAGCTGACTGCAGCCTATGCTATCCGAGTCACAATGTATAGTGGCACTAAGGCACCATATAGGCAACCAGAGGCCACAGAACAGCTCTGCCTTCTGCTTGCCATATATATTCTCATGCCACATTATGTAATTTGGTGATCCTAGGTCAAAACCAGAATTCAAAACAATCACTGGGTGGCGGGAAGTTTGCAGAGCAAAATAGGATGGTGGGAAGAGCTTTCAGACACTTGGCACTGGCCTCGTTGCTTGTTGAGCACCAGTTTCACCAGGACTGTCTGTGACAAGGGACTAAGCCAGGACCAAGCACTTTGGAAAGGTTCAACCGATTTGCCAGCTTGATGGAAAGACTTTGTGGGCGCTTATTGTCCGCTGTTTAGAGAGGAGACTAAGGAGCAAGGGAGAGCCGGAGCGTGTGTGGGGTTCTCAAGGAAAGTAAGAGTGAATGAATAAAGCCACTGTCCTTTTTTTAGTTGCATGAGACAACCTTACAGAAAGAAAGGCCCCGTCATAGCCCTGAGGAGCACACAAGCAAAACTCATCACAGTAGAGTAGGAGAAATAACAGTATTAGGCAGAAAAGAGGAAACGAAGAGATTATAAAGTTAAAGAAGTGAGTCATTTAATCAGTCAGGCAAATGCTGACCTTACATTAACTGCATTTATAGTTTGTAACAGCTTCTAATTATGCTTTGTAATTGTTTTACTCCTTATGGATGGCACGATTGAAAGGCACATAAGAGAGGCTCTGAGTCAGACCCACCTCACTTCCCATAAGACCAGCAACGGATGTCTGGGCCTGGCAGCTCCTGCCAGCTTTCTGGGGGCTTTCTCAGCAGCTTGTTTCATCTGAGTCATTGCATTTCATAATGAGCGGTGAATCCAGACTTCATTCATTTGCTTAGTTAATTTTTTTTCTAATCTTCTCTATTTCTGTTCTACACAATATCCTGTGGTGATGAGTCCCACAGTTAATTCTGTACGGGACAAAAATAATTTTTACTTCTTTTACCTGCTGCTTGACCTTTTCACTGTCAATGCCCAGTTAGTTTTTATTGTGAGAAACAGTCAAAAACTGCTCTAGTCATGTCTGCCTTCTAGACTTGACCAGGTTTCCCTCCCTCCTCCAGATCATAGAATGAATCATGGAACAGTCTGGGTTGGAAGGGACCCCCAAGGGTCACAGAGTTCCAACCCCCCTGCCACAGTCAGGGCCACCAACCTCCAGACATGATCTACACAAGGTTGCCCAGGGCCCCATCCAACCTGGCCTTGATGGGGCCAGGGATGGGGCACCCACCACTTCTCTGGGCAGCCCATTCTAGCATCTCACCACTTTCTCTGTAAAGAACTTCCCCTTAAATAAGAGGAGGGAGAGTAAGTAAGATCTGCTTGTTCAGCAAGCAGCTTTGGAGAAAGTATATTTCCTCAAGGCACAGGCAGCAAGGAAGGAGGCAGAAAAACTGCATTAAGACCAGCAGAATGGAAAGAACAAGGCTGCAGGAACTGAAAAGGCGTGAGGCACAGCTGGGGGTTGAGTGATTGATATGGGAGTCTTAAACCAAAGCCCAGAATGCAATGAGTTTCATTTTCATAGAAAACACTGCAGTCATTATGTGGTGGCCAGAAGGCTGCACAGCACTAAATATTGCTGATGTTTAAGAGCTTCTTTTTAAGAGCTTGGATCTTAAAATATCATGTGTGGGTACCAGCAAGCAGTTATTTGTGGTAAGTGGTTACCAATGGACAGAGAACCCAGCTGCCATAAACATTGCAAGTTTATTTTCTTCCTTTGTACTGCTGTTCCCAAAACAAGCCAAATAAAACACATTCTTCTAAACAGACCCACTATTATTTTATGGCCTCGCCACGCTGGGTTAGAAATTGCAGTGTCATGAAAACATCCTTTAAATAAATAATAAACCCTGCCAATTCCTAAGATGGGGTCTTTCATCTTGAAGGGGCCTGCGTAGACTCACAACCCCACCACCACTGGGACAGGTAGAAGTATTCAGCACCCAGCAGTTAGAACTGGCAGATGTGGAGCTAACACTGCATGGCATTTAAAAGCAGTGGAAATGCAAGTAGGGAAAAGAAATAAATCCAATTATCCTTACTGGGAAGTGGGCCAAGAGGATGGAGTGAGCATCCCTCTATGGAAACTCCAGTGGGCGGAGAGTGATGGGGTCCTTTTGTGACAGCTCACTGGGGAGATGGGTAACTTCAACACCTCAGCAAATTAGTGAACATGAGATTTAACTTTATGAATGCCCAACTCCTGGAGTTCTTGTGAGTGATCTTCCACCCAGCTACTGCCCATGTGATACCTGATATTACCTTGGTGGTCCCCATGAAGAGGAGGAGGCTGAGGGGAGACCTTATCACTGCCTACCTACAATTATCTGAAAGGAGGTTGTAGAGAGATGGGTGTTGGTCTCTTCGCCCAAACAACAGGTGATAGGACGAGGGGGAATGGGCTCAAGCTGTACCAGGGCAGGGTCAGATCAGTCATTAGGAAAAAATTCTTCACTGAAAGGGTTAATGGGCACTGGAACAGGCTGCCCAGGGAGGGGTTTGAGTCACCATCCCTGGATGTATTTAAATGACAGGTAGATGAGGTACTTAAGGATATGGTTTAGCATAGGACAGGAATGGTTGGACTTGATGATCTCAAAAGATCTTTTCCAACCTTGTGATTGTGTAGTTTGAACAGGACAAAGAACGCTAAGTATTTCATCTCTGGGAGCTTGTGACAAAGATCCAAATTCTACTTGCTTTCCATGCTGTTTGTCCACCTGCAGCAATCACCTTTTCCCAAAAACACACTGGTTGCCCACAAAAATTCACCATAAGCTTCCTGCATTATTATTTGCACACCGTTGCAGGAGTGCTTTGCACACACGAGTAAAATTTCTACCCAATAAGTTTTACAGTCAAAATCTCACTGGAAGGATGGAAAGAAGCATGTGAATGTCAAGACACAGAAAGATGGATGTGCTTATGACAAGTGCATGTGTGCAGCGAGTTCCAGAATGAAAGGCAGGATGGAGAGGAAGATCGGAAGCTTTCCAAAAAAGAGGGCATAAGAGGCTCACAGAGCTTTTACAGGAGAGGGAAAAGCTTTGGCCTGACACAGCTTCAAAAGAGCCAGGAAATAGAAAAAGGCAAATTCAGTGTCCAGTTATAAAAAGAAAAATGTATCTAAATTTTTTAACCTGGACAGAGCATTAATCACCATCCAGACTGAGAAACGCGGCTGAGATGACAGTCTCAGAACAAAATGTGACTCCCATCCATGACTTCATTGTAAGTGATGTTTTCCTGGCATTGCTGGCTTCTCTGGAGATGTCTCCAGCCACCACCGGCAGTTAGTGTGTTTGGGTGCTGAGATCACCCCCAGACAACACTCACTTCCAGGTGGAAGTCAGTCAGATCCCTGAGATCATGCTCCCACAGGGAGGTGAGCGGACATCCAAAACCTGATGAAGTAACAGTTCCTTCTATGCAGTGACTTCAATTTTTCTCAATAAAAGAATACAAACTGGTGAGAATCACCTCCTTCAAGGTAAACCCAGTCATTTCTTGCCTTTCAGCTTCATCACATGAGCAAAGTCCATCACTGTGTGCATGGAGTTGGTTAAATACCACATTGCCCTGCAGTAAACACAAATTTCAGTAGCACCCCAGCAAATATACACTCTCCCCTTTCATACTTAATACATATACTTTAAAAATTTTAAAAAGCCACATTCTTCTTGGGTTTTTTTCTCTTCATTTGACTTCCAGTACTTTTCATTTCAGGTGTGGAGCAACACATCAGGTATGGACCATTTTCCCATCATTAGTGGAGAACAAGGGCTGCAGTTTTTAAAATTTACCTGACTTTTTGCACCAGTGACAACAAGAACAAGAGGGTAGGGCCATAAAGCCCCTGCCATGGCCTCCTCCAGATACTGCTGTGGCAGGAATGCCAGTTAAACCAGAGTTCCCCTGGCAGCAATGCCAATGCTCCGTCTGTCCGCAGGCACAGCCTGGAGCCTTGAGTGCTGCATGTGCTGCATTTGAAACTTTCATGAAGTTTAGATTTGGAAAAGAAAATAAATTTGTTTTAAAGAACCTCTTCTAATTTAAGTCTCATTTTGGGAAGCATGTGGTTTTCGGGGGGTTGTTTTTACATTTAAACCAAACAATTCCATTTGGAGTTAGCATGTCAGAGGCTGCTCTTCAGAAAGGAGCCTGGAATCAATGGGAAAGCTGCAGGGAGCATGTAGGGATGTGGAATGAGCGGCCAGGAGACAAGGGGTACAAGACTCCGCTTACCCAGGGTGTGTGCAGAGAATCCAGTGCCTTCTAATCCTGCTCGTAACCACTGGTGGGAAAAGCCAAGGACACCTAGACATTTAATTACCTTCCTGTTCCTTCAGATTAGGCAGGCAATATGCATAGTGACAGCATTAGCACTGCAGCAGATGAGATCTGCAGATCCAAGCTCACATCTGATTATGGGTTCAAATCTAGGGGGGGCACAATTAAAGGCTGAATTCCAACCAGTTTTTTTAGAAGTTGCCTTTCAGGTGGTGAAACAAGAGCTGCTGCCCATTCCCCAGCTGCTGTGATTTATCTGGGCTGTAAGCTTGGCTGGCTGCACTGGCAGGTAAAGAAGCCCTCAAGCCTGGTATTCGGGGCTAGAGAGAGTTAAGGGTACTGTTCCATGTAAAGAGCCTTTAGGAAAGGAATGCCTTGAATTTTGATGATATTGGCCTGGTTCTCAGCTACAGGGCGGTAAGGCAAAGCAGCGCTACTGCATTCCACTTGCGATGCTGAGGAGCAAGTATTAGCCACAAGTGAGCAGTAAAGGCAAGTGATTAAACAGCAGGACTGCCTTCCACCTCCCTCCTGCAGAAGGATGCAGCAAATAATAGGATGGGAGCGACAGCCAGGCAGAAGTTGAAGCATTTAAATAAAACCCAAAAAACCCTCTTTTTGTTCCTTGCCTGGCAGACTCAGGCACAAGCTGTTTCCTTTGCGTTAGGTGACGTCTGCAGAATCACCCCCATGGAGGATGCTTTCAGTGGTTTTCTCCTATCAACTGTCTTTTCCAAAGCTGGACCATGGCAATACCTACACATCCTCACCCTGTTTTTGAACCCCTTGCAATTGGGAGCAGAAAGTAGGATGGTTTTACACAGCGTTGTGGGAAAGCTGGGCACGGCTGGGGAGTTGGCACAGGAGACACAGCTTCTGGGCAGAAAGTTGCAAGGAGCTTTGCTCAGTGGCGTGCAGAGCTCAGTCTTTCCATGCAGAGATCCAGGCCTGAACGCAATGCTCAAACCCTCTCTCACCATGCACAAAGCCACGTGTTTGTTTTCCTAGGGGGGAAATAACAGCAGAGGCACTGGGATGACAGTAGTCCCTCCAGCTCATCAGCTCAGATACCATTCACGGGTAGGGCTGGAGCTGGAGGAAGGCAGAAGCTCTCTCTAATCAACTGTGAGACTCCATTCCAGGTTTTAAAACATAAGCAAGACCCAGAGGGAAGTCTGGCCCAGCCCCACATAATTTCCTCATGACTCTCAGAAGTTCTGCCACTCTGCTCCCCTTCTCCTCTGCTGGCACTCACGCTAGACAAATGCTGTCAGCTTGTTCACCATGCTGGCATGTCAGGGGAGAAGCAAAACAGATAAAATGATCCGTGACACCAAAAGGAGCGAGATGCCTCTCATCGCTCTGCCTGCATCCAGCCACGCAGTTCCAGCTGACTTCTCCCATCCGCAGTTTGAAGGTGAGGGCCTTCTTGTGATGCAGCACTGTAGCAGATCCAGCTCTGCTTTATCCCTGTAACCTTGCCCCAGTCCATGGGTGTCTGGCTTCTGCCCTGTTTCCTGCCCCAAGGAGCCGGGGAGCACACGGCAGAAGTCCCTGCAGACGTGTCAGGGACCCTGTCCTTTGGATGGTCTGCCTCACTTGTTGACATCCATGTCTTTACTGAGGGCTGGCAGCTGCCAGACATGTTGCCAAGAATCCCATGGTAGCACTGGGGTCCCCAAACTGGACAGAACAACAAAACATGGGTACTGCAGACCCACAACTGTCAGTGTCTGCATTGTGCTCAGGGAGCGAAGGACTGGACCGCTCTGTCTCCAGTGGAAACATTCACCTGCGGAAACATTCACCTGCACCCCCATAAATGCTCTGCAGCCCTCTAACCCCACCAATGAACTCCTCACTCATTTCCACACAGTGTTGAGCTGCTGGAGGTGTCAGACTTGTGGAAACCCAGAAGTCAAGTGAAGACACCCCAGCCCTTCGGTTAGGTGCTATTAATTGCAACACAATTCTAGCATCGGATCCTGCAATCTGAAAGGGTTTCACTGGTGGCGATACAGAAGCTGAAGTCCGTCATTTATCACACAAGCAGTACCTGTGGCAGTTGTTTTTAGCTTTCATAAAGCAGCATGATGCCATTAGAGTCCATGGAGTGACGTGAGCTCATTCAGCTTTTTTTATCTCCAAGTGATGTACACAAGAGGACAGATTTTCCTTTCTCCTCTTTCTCCTGTGAGCATCACCACTTTATGCAACAGGAAAGGCCTTTTAGGATCAAGCTGCTTTTTAAAGCTTGACCCTAATGACTCCTCAGCCCTCAGTAGCTCAAATCCTGTATTTTGATAACAATATTCTCTTACACCAATGCTCCTCCAGTTCTCAGGGTAGACACCTCTCCTGGGCTGCTAGCAGGCAGACTGGGAAGGCATCAACAGGGCTGAAGAGGAGAAGGCGATGACAGAGGCTGTGGGAAAAGGACCACGTCTGGACGGGAGAGGGATCAGAAAAGGAACAGTCCCTCTGAGACTCATCACTTCCACCTGGCAGGACTGATTTCTCCCCAAACTGAGACCTAAAGACAATGCTGCAGTCCAACATAACCCCCTTATCCCTTTGTACAACGCACCCAGGCTGTTTGCCACATCCTTGTTGGTTCTGCACCATTCCCACCCAGTCACATCACCCATGGCCCTGAGGCACACAGGGGAAGCACGTGTCCTGGTGCCTGCATTGGGGTGGCATTGAGCTGGGCTTGTGAGCAGTGCAAGCATGGCTGCTGATTTCACTGTTCTTTTCCTTGACAGCAAATACAGCTTTGGTGGCACTAAATCCTAATTTCAACTATGCTGGAGCAGGATGTTTCTTTCTTCTCCCTGATTTCTGCCCGATTGCGCAAGAAGATCTGAGGAGCCAAACTTCAGAATTAATTCCAGTCTCCAAATTACCTTTCACACTTGCTGCTAATACCATTAGTAGTTTATGTCATTCCCATAGATACATTGCCAGGCAAACATACACAGTCCTCACCCCGAAGAAATCGTGGTGCAGACTTGAGATGTGACAAGGAACAAGTCCTAACAGCACTGGGGCTGGAATGAATGAGGTAATGAGCATGTGGTTGCTCATGACAGGCACGTGCCCAGCTTGGTGGATTTCTGCTGAGAGATTCAATATTTTTTTTTTATTTATCTGATTATTAAACTCAGAGGAATTTCCAGCAACCCCTGTGGAGATCTGGAACCACTGTTTTGACTCGGGGCCCCCGCTTGTGCCTAAATTAAAAATGAGAAGCAGATGGAGGGCTATTTGGTGGCTGGAACAGAAGCTGACAACCTGCTCTGTGTCCCCACATAGGCAGGAGAGCTCTGGGATGTGAATGTTACAATACACGGTCTTCCTTCCCAGCTGTGTCTTGCAGGTGTTGATCCAGTGTCTTCGCACACGAATGAAGCAGCCAGACTTCTAGCCAAGCTCTTCTGCCAGCGGACTTGCTCTGAAGGTCACCTACGAAGGGAGAGGAAGAAGATCAAAGGGTGCAGTTAAACCCAAATCCCAGGCAGAATCAGAGCCTGCTTCATCTGCGGGAAGCGCAGGTTGAAGCTCTTAATGTTTAACAACCCCAATGTATTGACAGATTGTCAAATCCTCTGTTTTGCTGTAATTGCATTATCATCAACAGAGTCATCAACTGCTGATGTGAGCCAGCAGTGTGCCCAGGTGGCCAGGAAGGCCAATGGCATCCTTGACTTGTATCAGAAATGGTGTGCCAGTAGGTCTAGGGAGGGATTGTGCCCCTGTACTCAGCACTGGTGAGGCTGCTGTGTCCAGTTCTGGGCTCCTCACCATAAGAAGGACATTGAGGTCCTGGAGTGTGTCCAGAGAAGGGCAATCAGGCTGGGGAAGGGGCTGGAGGGCAAATCCTGTGAGGAACAGCTGAGGGAGCTGGGGATGTTTAGCCTGGAGGAGGCTGAGGGGAGACCTTATCACCGCCTACAACTACCTGAAAGGAGGTTGTAGAGAGGTGGACGACTGTCTCTTCAGCCAGGGGACAGGACAAGGGGAAATGGCCTCAAGCTGCGCTAGGGCAGGGTCAGTTTAGATGTTAGGAAAGAATTTTTCATTGAACCGAGTTGTGGGGCTGTGGAACAGACTGCCCCCTGAGGGGGCTGAGTCACCATCCCTGGGTAGATGAGGTACTTAGGGATATGGTTTAGCGTAGGGCAGGGACAGTTGGACTGGATGATCTTAAAGGTCTTTTCCAACCTTGTAATTCTGTGATTCTGTGATCAGAAGCAAAGAACATGCCAGTGATAAAAGAAATAGGCCGAATGAAGAAATTGGTGTTTTGTGCAGTAAGAGGTGGATTAGGTTGGCACACAGGGAAGGGCAGTAAGGGACGATGCTTCTGAGAAGAAACGGATGCAGATCGGACGTGTTATGCAAAGGAGGACAAGGGAAGGCTGAGCTATGGAGGGTTTTTAATGGATATACAGTATTTTCTTAAACACCTTCGGCAAGAAAATGCAGCACAGAAATCATCTGTGAAATCATTCAGGTTCATAGAAAAATCTCTGTTTCTTCTGTTGAATTCATGTTTCACATGCAACTTACCTCAGCAGCGTGCATGCCTCAGACTCCCTTTCAGCCCAGTGATTTGTTTGCAGTCTCCACATCCCACAGTATTGTGTCGAGTGTTTGACAGGCACTTCAGATGAGATATAAATCCCTACCCAGCACTGCATGGACAGCAATCATCTGGGACACCTTCCCAAAACTCACCCAGGCAGCCAGCAGCATTTTCCGGGCCAAGCAGATCCAACCCCACGATGATGTTTGTCCGTTCAGGCTTATTTAGCAAAACCCTTTAGAACAAGGGAAAGGAATTGTGATTCTGTCAATGATCTTGGGAGACCAAAGCCATTTAATTCTGCTTTTCAGGTCCTCTCTGTAAAATGGGAGCAGTGAGATTCTCCCTTCCAAATGGAGGGAGATGCAACAGCGAGAACATCACCAAGTAGCAAATGCTGCACAAATGGGGACCACCATTACTATAGCGAAATGCTTTAAGGTATGAAGTCCAATGACCAAAAGTTCAAACCCCTTAAAGCTTTTGCAGCATTTTTCCTCACTAGCTTGTAGCTGACCTGCCACACGATACAGGTGGAGCAGTCCTGCAGTCTGGGGCTACGCTGTGGCTGGAGGTCACAACATGATGCATCAAGTCAAACACTCACAAATGGTTTGTCTTAGCAAATGAAGGCTGAAATAAACACAAAGAGATTTAAAGAAATGTCTTCTAGAGCTGTTTGTAAGGTCAGTTTCTCCCCTGTTGCCTTCACTAGGGTAGAGCCTGCACCGCGGATGCCGCGCGCCAATATTCGCTGCCGTGTGGAATGAAAAGACATTTCTTGCAGTTTGGGAACCATGAACTCCAACAGACACTCCCTGCACTCCCAACCTATTGAATACCTGCCAAAAAAAAGGAAACCTGTCATTTCTGTAACAGCATGCATCTTTTGTTTGCCGTGGTATTTTTCAGGGGGGATATTAAATCTGCCTTAGCAAAAAATTAACATCTGGAGTATCTCAGTATTAAAATAGCAGGTAATGTGTTTGGCAAAGGGCACATCTATGACAAAGAATTTAATAAAAGAGGGAGACAGGATGGCTCATGGGACAGGTACTTTAAACTTGAAGTGGTGCTTACCAATAGCAAACAGAGGAGCGCTCCTAAATGTTAATAACCCCTGCATCACACCACTGTCTTCCTATTTACATATATATTGGAATGACTGTGACTGTCCTGTTTGTGTTTCCTCTCTGGAAACATTCTGGGAAATCAGATTCTTTTTTTTTGAAAAATTCATAAAAATAAAGAATTGCATGGAAATATCGGAGGACATTTTTAAAATGTGAATTCCTAATTTGCAACCAATTCTCACTTTCTCAGGAAATCTGTTTCCAAGGGTTGTGTGACCGGTGTTGAGTGTTCACACAAATACATATGCTACATCCACTGAGATCCATGGTCCCTCCTTCCCTGCTGCCCTTCCGCTTTGACATACTGCCTGGCAGCACACACCAGAGCCTACAGGGGTAGGGAGCCTGAAACTGTAATATCACTATAATAAATGAATGGCCAGACAGTCTGGGCAATTTTTTTCCCCCTTAATGTACTCTTGTAGTTCTTACAGCACTTCAAAACTCTTTCATTCACCTAATATAGAGGATTCAAACCTTGATAACATGCCTAGCAAACTAAAATCTTAGTTTTCCAGAGAAATTATAAAAAAGAAGCTTGAAAATTAAGTACCTCACCTTTTTTAGCCATAGAGTGTCTGGGACAGCCCAAGAAGAAAGCAATTTCTTCACAGAATCACAAGGTTGGAAAAGACCTTTAAGATCATCAAGTCCATAAGGTCTTGTTAAATACTATGCAACAGAACTACTTTTACCAGCCACTCATTTTGCAACTTCTTACTGCTTTCCAACGTTTCAAATAGATTGGGATAGAGCTTGTGTATTTAGGAGCCTTGAAAGCATCAGGGAGCTTAGGACACACGACAAAGATTCCTTGAGACCTACAGACCAAATTCATCCTGGCAGCCCTGAGAAAAGAGATTTACTTGGGAGATCCATGTGGCTCTGGGTGCTGCAGCCACTGCCGTGTGCTGAGAAGCATCCCATCCGCTCACACTCACCGGCTCTTCCCTGGTATTGCCCCAACAGGAGGCTGATCCGCTCTGGGCTTTGCAAAGGCACTACTAATTTTCAGCAGATTCATGTACTTGCTGTGTGAAGGATGGGTAAAACAAAAGGAGTCACAGTGAAGACTTCTCCTGACTTACCAGGGGATGAAAACTACCTTTTTCTCTCTCCTCTTTAACTGGTTTAAGGGAGAAAGAGATTAAATCGGGCTGCAAAAGTGCTCCTAAACCATGAAGACCACGGGGCAAGAGGAGGAACACGTCCTGTCATCTGAAAAATCAAATTAAATGCAATGCTAAAACCTCAAGATTTGTTTACTACAGGAAGCACTTACATTTCCAGACTTGAGAGCAAGATGTTTCTCCACAACCCTGATTAAAATTACTCATCAGAACATTACACAAATTAACTGCATTTCATATGATGAACAATTATGCAGCTTGGGTGGAGTGGAAAGTATCCAGCACAGAATTAGTTAGTGTTTAGCAGAGGCATGTAGTAAAACCTCTCCTTCTCCTGTTTTTTTTTTCCTGTCTTTGAGCTGTATGCCAATGTAGACATCTACCAAGAAAAGATAAGGTGAGGGGAGATGAATAGGAGCTGGAAAAGCTCAGACTTTCAAACAGCAACAGGGGAATGAAAAGCAGAAAAAAAAAGATGTTTTTTTCAAAGAAAAGTTTTGCTTCTTGTTCTTCCTATAAACTAGTTGCAAAACCGAACCAGCTAGAGAAAATAGGTTGTGCATTGCACTGTACAAATGGCTTGTCACAGGACAAACAGCTATTTTTTCCAACAGCCATCCTTGGGTGTTACAGGCAGGGTTTAAATGAACCCTTCTGTTCCCAGTTCCTGCTGGTGCAACGATGCACTTGCGTCCAACAACCACGTTTGAAAGGGAAAGCCTGTCTTTCAGTTTTGATTAAGCTGACTGCTGTGTTCCCCCTCTAGCACCTTCCCTGTGCTTAGCCCAGTTACAGGATTAGACCCCTCATGATGCCTTTTAGTGTTTTGGGGCTAAAGAAAGCTTGGCAGGCACCTTGCTCAAGGGAGGGAGAAATGGACAGGAGACCGACCCATTGCAAACCCCATCGTAGCTGGGACCTAAGTGTGGATGCAGCCTGGTTTAGTAACACAGCTTGGACCAGGGCAGTATTTTTCAAGAAACACTAATCCACAGTGGATTAATGTATCACCTAAAGCAAAATGGCTCGTTGTCATAAATCCATCACAAAATTACAGCAATTAGAAATAAAAAAATGCCCTTCAAGAAAAAGAGCTTACTGCAGAGAGGGGGAAAAAACCCCCACATAGTAGGGCACACAGCTGAAAAAAAACCCACCCTCGTGCTGACAAAGCATGTTAAAGATTTCATGTAGAACTCTTATCGTAGCCAGCTCGTGTTTGCACAGCCTTTCAGTCAAATGGGTTTTACCAAAGGATATTTGAACAAGAAAAGAACCCTTGAATCAGGCAGACACCATGGATGAAAGACTCGCAATTTTGACAAAGCTCATACATGCAAGCCTAAAACAAAAGCAGGAGAACTCCCCCAGATTTACAGCCAGCTCGATTCCTTTCACAGCCCTGGCTTTCAAAGCCTTTGTGGAAAAAAAAATATGTTGTCATAACAATAAAGCGTGAATAGGCAAATCCATGTATTCCCAGTTGTCCCAAGCAAACAAGAAAAACATTTCACACTTCACAATTAATACAATGCCCCTTTGTCCCCACACATGAAAGAGCTATTTAAAACAAATACCAAGAGATAGCTACGTTTTTACTGAAGTCTGGAAGTAAAATAAAGTAAAATAAAATTCAACTTCTTCTCACATTTTCTTTTCCCAATCAACTCTCTCCCCCCAGCTCCAAGTACGTGCTAGCATCAGAAAAGGCCAGAAGAGATACAGCAGGGGCAGTATGTTGTGTGCTCCAGTTGCCCCTTGCTAACTGAAAAGCCATTAAGGTAATTAAAACCCTGCTAGTAAACCTTGGGGCCTCAGCTCTTGAGACCTGAAGACGGGTGCCAACGTGCTGGCATAAAGGCCAGAATTTATCCAACAAATCTGGCAACAAGGAGAGACAAAACTTGACTGGTTTCTCAGGTGTTACTGTTTTCTTCTCTCTACAGACATCCCTATGCCAGTTTTAGCTTTCAGTTAATAAATTCCCAGGGTCCTTTTGTTATTGCTGACACTGTAGCTAAGCCAAACATTGGAAGGTGGATTAAAAGAATGGCATTCTGCATTTTTCTCTTACCTCTCCCCTTCTTTTGTGTCTTTGCAAAGCCTATAGCTTTTTATACACAGATAGAACGTAGCTACACTGAGTCACAGGGAGTACAGCCAGCTCTTCGTCACCCAGATGCTTCTCTGAACTGCTTGTCCTTTGCTGATTTTTGCTATTTATTCAAATTTTCTTCCTAGGCTCACCCAGAATTTTACAACAAAGATGGTCTCTGAGTACTGAGGAAAGAAAGGGTTGCTTGGTTTATTAATTGTTCTCATTATCTGCCCCAGTTGTGCTTACCTTTCCTTTTTGCTCTCAAGCATTATGTTGTTCAAACTGGCCAAAAGTTACAATGGCAAAACAACCCAAGCAGGCATAGATGAGTATTGATAAAAGTTTGGCAGGCCTTCACCATTTCTTTAGTTTTTCATCCATTTTTGCTTGCTCAATGCATCCGTCTTCTTCCTGGTATATTACTCTGACTATATTACTGGTTAATGCCACATTAAGTTCTCTAACAACCCAGAATTTTTTCCTCCCAGGTTCCTCAATAACATATCATAACGTAACATATCATACTCAACTCCATGGAGCAGAGGGGCTAACGCTACAAGCATGATACTCCTCCAAAAGCCAACAGGAGTTGCAGGCTTGGTAGGACTTTCAGGGCTGTAAGACTTTATTATTCTTCAACACACGTTTATCACCACCCCCAATTCCAAACCCCATTCCACTTTCCCATGGTACTCAGCTTCCCATAGCTGGCTTAGGCAACTGACATTTGCACAGGAAAAAGGACAGACTGAACCTTGAGCCTGGAGCTTGGGGTGTGAGCCAGAGGACTTTAAGGAGGTCTTAATTCACGGTGAGGGTGACAGAGCACTGGGACAGTCTACCCAGATTGTGGAGTCTCCTTCTCTGGAGACATTCAAAGCCCCCTGGACGCTTTTGTGGGTGATTTAGTCTAGGTGATCCTGCTCTGGCAGGGGGGTTGGACTAGATGATCTTTTGAGGTCCCTTCCAACTCCTAACATCTTGTGAATTGACTAAGCAGGTGCCCATGAAAGCAGAGTTGTATCAAGATGTTGGAGTTTAGTGCTAGTATCGCTGTAGCCAGGATGGTCTGAGGCTTTCTGCCCCATATCAGGCCTAAGGGCTTTTCTATTTCTCCTAGTTGAGACAGAAAGTGAAGGGATTCCCATCTCTCTCCTCCTGCACCTGAACGAGCCGTTTATTGGGATTACAGACACTTCCTCCAGCCCGGTATCACAGCCTCCTGCCCAGGCTGGAGCAAGTGGCAAGGATGGGCTAGCAGCAGACGTGCCTCTATGTGTTAATTAAGCCAAAGTCCGTCTATGGCAGCTCACTGCGACTGGAGGAGCGGCCAGCAGAGCCCCACCGTGCAACATCCCCAGCCCCCATCGAGGCAGCGGCGAAAGCCCCGGCGCTCAATGAAGACGCTGGGAGTTCTTAAGACATCTTTTGAAAGAGATTAAACAGACCCCACATTGGATTAGAAAGATGATGCCTGACACATTTAGTTTCCGTTACCTTTTGTGTACCCGCTCAGCGCACAGACCTGTACCAAACACTGCATTATAATGCAGATTCCCTCGAATCCCTCCGGGATTTCACAGAATCCATAAGACCCTTCACAGCAGGAAACTCTATTATTAAGCTATCTGCACATACCGCGCGGGGAAGCTGTGCCTAAGGGCCATCTAGAGGATGCTGGGTTGTAAGAAAGCAGCCGGGGTCAGGGGTTTGCGGTGGGAAAAAGGAGAACTTCAATCTCAGGATGCCGGCAAGCGGGGGTGTGCAGGGGCGCTTCAGCATTCCGCGGCTTTCCCTGTCCCTCCACCTGCCAAAGGGTGTTGTGGAGTAAATGAAGAGAAATTCCCAGGCTGCATCCTCTGGTTAGGAAAAATGATTCGTTGCCAGAGGAACCACTGCAACTCAAAATGACCAAGAATAGATAAGACTGAGCAGAGCGGCCCAATAGAATAGTACAAGCAAGTTCCATTTGGTGAAAAGATTTTAATACATTCCTTTTCTCCAGTGCAAGGGAAAGAAGGCTCCAGTGATATTTCCAAGAGAAATATGTGTTTAATAGCTCTCATACGCTTCCTTGAAGGAAACCATTCAAAAAGCTGAACCCTCTTTTTTAGAAAAGGGGCACAGGAAAGAAATAATCACACAAATCATTTATCTCACGTATGCTGCGGAGCAGGAACAATTTCTGCCCTCAGCTCGTGGCCACAGAGTTATTTCAAGGGAGGTCTGCTATTTAAGCCATGCCGTTTTCTTATTTTTACTGGCACTGGAGAAGCACAAGGTTGAGCACGGAAGGGGAACGGCTTCCCTGCCTCTACTAGAAATGCCAGCACTCCAGCTCAGCCGGAGAGAAGAGACGACCCACCACACAGACTCCAGTCCCTGCTTTTACCGAGCCAGATTAAAACATGGGCTTGGCCCAAGAACGTGATCAAACTCCATTTGCTTTCAGAAATAAATGAATCAATAAATAAAGAGTCAACCGACCAGCTAAATACAAGTATCTTCCCCCCCCCCCAACCCCTTCAAATCTCCTTCCTCAAGCCCTCCCGTTCCAAAGAAACACAAGCCTGATGGCAGATGCTCAATAGCTTTACTGCTGTATGTGCCAGTGCAAACAAGCAGGGGGGAACTTGCAAAGCCCTCCCTACAAGTTTCGTGTAACTCAAACAGAAGCAGGTCTTTCTACACACCTACCACTTCAAAAACACTCCCCAAACCCTTGCTTTTCAGACTCTACACTATTCTTTCTTGCCCCCGATTCGATTTCACACTCTGAGGCAAGCTGGCAGGCATGAATGTTGGTTTAGCTGTCATATCCTGAAAAAATAAAGGAGAGGGGGGGGAGGCAGGGAGGCAGAATGGTTTGTTTTCTCCACTCAAGATGCAGAGAGACCTTGCCTTAGACAAAGCTTTAAAAATAAAGGTGTGGAGAATGCTTTATTAATTTACTCACATGTATTCACTGCCATTAGTTAAATTCAATGAAAAGTGGAGAAGTTCATTTTTTTAGAACAAACCCTCCAAAACCCAGGGAAAGTCCAAAGGGACAAAAAATTTACAGAACTCTCTAGCTTTGTAAGGGACTCTCAATGCATCTTCATTTCAGTTTATCAATCGTTTTGCACACCTTCATTTACCCATTCTGTGTTCCTTCTTACAGACAGATAGGGCTGCTTGGCTTTGGAGGCTCTAGCTCTGCTGACACCCCAAATGGAAATGAGCAAAGGTCAGGTGTAGCCCACAAGGAAAACAGAAATCTCTTAGATAAACTGGGGGCTGCACACCAAGGAACAACACGTGCTGTTTCTCATACTTCTTTGGCTCCCTTCAATAGGATGCTAATAAAAGTAAAAAGGTGGGAAGTAGAGAACATAAGGTGTTTCTTCTGAGCCAAAGAGTGAGCAGAGGACAGAAGAGATGTATTATTACATCTATAATCCCCTGATTTAGACCACTACTGGAAGGAGATTTAGCCACCGCAGTTAGATATACCGACCTGCTATACCATCATAAAGTTTATGAAGTTTTATTGATACTAAAGCATCATGCATTTAGTTTATAATCGTTAGTAACATTGGTCCTGGTTAAAGATTTTTCCTTTGATGTGTGGTTTTTTCTGGGTGACTGATCTTTGTGAATAACTCTTCCATAACATTGCCCTCAGAACGGGGATTTTGGGTTTTAAGCTACAGTATGTTGCAAATTAACTCAGTGGAACACACAAGGGGCTTACAGGAGGTGTCAAAAGAGAGCTATTGTATCTTGGCTGATTTATGACCATCTTTAAGACTCCACCTTGGCTGCACTTTGCTCAGGGAAACCTGCAATGTTCAGCTGTAGCCGTGAATTCAGACAAGGATTTTAGTGGAAACCAAAAAAAAAATGAGGGTTGAAACCAAACCTCATTTAGTACATTTTTCTCCCCACAAAATCAAATGATGTAATGTGCATACGTGGCAGCTTGTTTTACTTGTAAATGATTTGCAGGTACAGCAGCACCATCTGGGACTGATAGTGAGTAGACAGCTTTTGAGGATAAGAAACCTTGCACAAGGCAGATACTGCCAAAAGACACAAGTATTGGTATTTCATCCCCTGGAAACACTCAGTGGGACAGACAGATAGAATCATAAAATCATAGAATTGTCTTGGTTGGAAGGGACCCTTTAGGTCATCAAGTCCAACCATCACCCTAACCTGCCAAACACCACTAAACCATGTCCCCCAGCACCACACCTACCTCCAGGGATGGAGTCTCCACCACCTCCCTGGGCAGCCCGTTCCAATGCCTAACAAGCCACATGACAATAATACCTGCACCTTAGGTCACTTTTCCCATCGATACCCACAGGACCTTTCACCAAAGAAATCAAACTAATCATCCACCTGTGACTCATCCAAGAGATCACTCAGCAAGACCTAAAGCAGAGGTGAGTAGAGGACTCTGAAAGTGGATCCTAATTCCCTGTGAAAGTCAATGAGACCACATCTCCATTCCAATATGTAGTAGAATCAGGGAAAGCCTTTTCTTTCAGAAGTTTCATACTGACAAATTTGCTGTGAAAGAGTCCTTGTTGGACTAGGTTGAATATTAGGAAAAAAAATCTTGAATATGATGGTGGTGGATCACTGGAGCAGGTTGCCCACAGAAGTAGTGGAGGCCTCATCACTGGAGACATTCAAGGTCAGGCTTGATGGGGCTCTGAGCGACCTGATCTAGTGAAGGTGCCCCTGCTCACTTGGGGACATCTGGGGGTTGGACTAGATGGCCTTTGAAGGTCCCTTCCAACCCAACACATTCTATGATTCTACGATTCTTGTTCCTGAGGACTCGGGTGGTGTGCTGGCAGTCCATGCTCCAAGACATTGTGGAGCTGTGCCAGGGGAAAGCAAGAGAGAGAGGTAAAATGAACAATGTCAGTCTGGGAGAAAGTCCAAGATTTATTTCTGACCCTGGCCAAAAAGCAGGAAGAAAACTTGCCATTACCCAAGCAGGCAGGTCTGTGGGGAAAGAGAGGACTTCTGCTATCTGAGAAATATATATATATATAAGGAAACCCCTATGTGCAATACAAACTCCAGTTTATTTCTTCAGTGATGCACAGAAGTACTGGTCAGCTCACAAAATTTACTACTCTCTCTTAAAAAAACATACACTGACATCCATCCAAATCCTTTGTTTTTTTCCTTTTCTTAAATCCAAGCATCACAATGGGAGGGAGAACCAAGGGTATCTCCACGGACCAAATCCTGGGCAAACTCCTAGATCAATGGCTCTAGGAAGAATTTTCTTTTTTCCTTTCCTCTGACTGTACTCTCATAGGATACACCTATAAAAGTTCAAATTAGCAAAAAATGCTGCACTCTCCCTGCATAAGGAAGGGAAGTTAGCTTACTGCCACACTCTGCATTCAAGGCACCACAGAGGAAAGCAACACAAAGAAACCTTCAGTCCAAATGGACTCTCAAGTTCACAGACTGTGTCATATGCACATTACTATTTTAGGGTGGGGTGGGGTGTTTTTGGGTTGTTTTGGTTTTTTTTAAAATAAATTGCCCTGTGGGAAAAGCTGGCTGCAAGTCAACACCACAGAAACCTAATTTTAACTCCAATGAATACAACTATTTACAAGGCCCCCATTCTGCAAAGGCAAAACCCTGCCACTGCTGGCAGTTTGGATGTGATATGAACGCATATTTCTAAAAGACATTCAAATGGACCAGCTTAAATAAACACTGTCTTTTTACTCATGCATCTTTAATGTTCAGACTTGTTCCTGGCAGCTCCCAGTCAGAAGCACTGTCATTCAAAATAAGAGAATGACAGACATTAATATGGAAACAGTCAAGCTTTTAACCCAGCCGGAACAATAATTGTGCCATCCAATTTTATTTTGAAGAGTACTGACCTCAGTCTGTACCAGCAGACAAGATTCAAAAGACAAAGAGATGAAGAGGTGTTTAGGGAGAGAGAAATAAAAGGGGGTTTGTTGGGGTGGGGTTTTTTTGACCACAGCACTTTGCACAGCATCAGAACCATCATCCGAAGCTAAAAATATCATCGTGGGGGTATTGGGGGGGGGAGTCACGGTGTGACACAACAGTGCATCAAGGCTGTACTACAGGAAGCTCTAATGCTCTGAAAACACCACGCTAACACATCAAGGAAACAGCCACCCAAAGGGGAACTGAACGTTGCCCAACCTACACCGCCACACTTTTCCCTAAATATAAATAAATTATATGAACATATGCTCCCTGCGCTGCTCCCAGATGCTAGGAGCTCAAAGACCAATAAGGAGGAACCAAAGCTAGCAGGGAAAGTCTGTCATTAAACCACAAGGCTCAGGGAGTGCAGAGGGAGAAGAGCCTTTAATGAAACGGGGAGCGACTGGTTGAAAGAAGCCGTGAACAACGGGGAACACCGGAGCTGACGTCTCCGAGTCTTCTCAGTCTTGGTTAAAAATAAGAGGCATAACCGCTCACAGACAATGAAATTGTGTTTTATGGCACCTATAAATGCACGCAGCTTTTTGCTGAGATGATAAACAGATGGTTGTCTTGTGCTCAGAAGCTGATGGGAACAGACTACTCAGCGCAGACGCTAGACGCTGCCGATATGCCAATAGATACTAGTACGAGTGTTCGGCCGGCCAGGGTGCTACCCCAAAGAAGTACCACCTGCTGCAGTGGGATGCGCCATCCATCACACTCCTCCTCAGGAGGAGGAGGGAGAAGAAGGGCAGGGGGGGCAACACACAAAAGTAGCAAGGGGAAAAGTATCCAGAAACCAGGAAGATGATTTAAATTTGACTCGGATCATCCTATTTATGGAGAGCTCCAGCTACGCTTGCCCATTCATGCAGCCCAGTGAGGTGAGGTGTCTGCTTCCCACCTGCTTGTCTGTGATCCAGGTCTCAGTGACATTTAGTAGGGTTCTTTTAGCTAGTGCTAAGGGGAAAAAAAAAAGCTTTATACTGGCCTGAATTGGGTGTTAGTGGGTGTTTGCAAACATCCTGCAACGTTTGTGGTCCTCCTGACTGGTAAGTCACCTTGCAAACCACTGGAATAAAACCCACAAGGTAAACTAAATGGAATTTTCCCTCTGTGTGTGCATATGCTAACACGTATGGGTGTGTGTGCACCTACACTGATGCAGCAGAAATCTCTGTGAAAATGGGAATTATACTCCCAAGTCGCAGCACACATGGATTTGTCAGGATTTGGAAACTGATTCGGGCACTAGCCTTGTCCAGACTAGGCTATCTTAATTCTCTGACAAATGGCATTATTTCCAGCTGCTTAAACCGTCTCCACAGAAGCAGTCTCCTCGTGCCTGCCTCCATCCACAAGAAACTTGAAAATGCATCTGTCCCTCTGTATTTTCTGCACCGTGTAATCTCTCCATTTGCAGACAGACACCTGGAACTGCCAGACTCACGTACACGTACAGGGAAACCATCAAATGCTCCACTACCGAGCCCCGTTGGGCCCGCGCTTCAGCTGAGGCACATGAACAGCACTATTCACAGATTCACACAACTGCAGGGGTTGGAAGGGACCTCCAGAGATCACTGAGTCCAACCCCCCTGCCAAAGCAGGGTCCCTAGGGCAGGTCACACAGGTCGGCGTCCAGACGGGGCTGGAATATCTCCAGAGAAGGAGACTCCACACCCCCCTGGGCAGCCTGTCCCAGGGCTCCCTCACCCTCACTGGGAAGAAGTCCTTCTGCATATTGGTGTGCAACTTCCTGTGCTCCAACTTGAAGCCATTGCCCCTTGTCCTGTCCCCACAGACCACTGAGAGGAGGCTGGCCATTTCCCCCTGTGTCCCACACTTCAGATACTGATAACCATTGATCAGATCCCCTCTCAGTCTTCTTTTCTCCAGGCTGAACAGCCCCAGCTCACTCAGCCTTTCCTCGTAGGGCTCCAGGCCCTTAATCATCTTGGTGGCCGATTCCCCTGAAGGACACTATCCACATGTTTAAGAACATGATTTATTCACAGGACCAGGGCCCAAACGTTCACCTTGGGTACAGGATTCAATGCACAGGCACAAAAGACATTTTGGAGGGGCAGCGGAGGCAGCAGCATTGCAGCTTAGCAAGGCAGGGTGAGAGGAAGAAGGGACACAGGTCAAAACTGACTCTTACTTTGCATCATGGTGCAAATTATCACTATTACAACTACTCAGCTACCCCTGTGCTTTGCTAATTCCCCGGAGAGTTAGAGGCAAAACATTTCCCAGGCATCCCAGAACGGGTTTGGATGCAGGACGTGAGCAGAAGTCAGTTTTCAGGTCTGGAAGCCTCTTTGGAAAGGTTTCAAGTCACTAACAGGTTTTTTTTCCCCATATTGTCCTGTCTGGGCAACCTCAAGGGAGTTGGAATAATTTCCTCATCACTTACCAATTCAAAGCAGCTCCAGTGAAGTCTTCTCTAAATTCCTAGTTTCCTTTGAAGACATATCTCTGTAATCAGCCTAGAAAGTTTCCTAACTCCTGTATGAGATGGCAAACTTTTTAAGCCAACATTTCTGGCTGAGATCCACACTGCAGCAAAGCTGGAAGATAAAACATTTACCAACATCCAGCAAGCTTCCCATACAGTAGAAATGCAGTCACCTGGTTTTATTCTATTAGAACAACCCTACCTGTGAGAAGCTTTGTTGTCCAGTGGGTGTGTAAAACAGGCACAGAAGAAATCCAGGCAGGAAAGGGGGTGAAGAGGAAGAAGGAACATAGAAATAGTCTCTTGGCATTTTGAGAGTTGAAATTTTAGGAGTTTGAATGTCCAGGGTTGGTGGGAAATTTGTGAGCCTTCTGATAAAAAGATAATCAGCTTTAATTGCCTACAGGACTGTACTCAACTCCCCTACAGCAACCTGGAAGCTGATTTTTCACAAAGCAATTCTAGTTCTTGACACAGTTTGGATCTGACCTGATTTTTTCATCAAATAATTCTTTATAACTGGCAGATAGCTTAAGCTGCAGGAGGTGGAGAGAAGAAGTATTTTTAGGGCAAGGGCACCTAGCACCTTGCAAAACCACCACCAATGCACCATTAAAGCTGTAAGTAATACCTTGTATCTTCACTTGGGATGGAAGGGTGTGCACCCTGGACATTGTCAGAAGGCTGTTGTGTATTTCTTTCCCTCTGCTGCTGCTGGAGATGAAACGTTCTGCAGACATTCACAGATGGAGGTGCAGAGGGAAAAAAAAAAGAGGAGTGCTTTAACACCTGCTTGTCTGTGCCAATTTCTTTCTTCCCCACTCCTCTGGCCTGTGTTTGGACACTTCCATTCTCCTCTGGGTGCCTGGATCTCTTGGCAAATTTCCTGAGATAGGCAGTTAGCTATTTTCTTGGAAGGAGGATGGTAATTGGGGGCGGGGAGGGATGGATATTTCGCTTTTGATGTGCAGGGCAATTAAATCCTCAATGAATAGAGAAGAAAATGAACCATTCGGTGTCACTTGAAAGCAAGGATGTGTAGTGCCATTTCTAGGCACCAGTGTGAAATACAGAGGGGCACAAGGGCAGACCAAAGCCCCTTTATGTTGCAGCCAGAGCCGCTTGCAGATGCAACGGCACAACGGCCCATTCAGGAGGGAGGCTATACAATAGGTCATGAGAAAAACCTGTTGCTCCTGGCTTAAGTTTGCAAATACTGTATTCCTCAGGGATTCAGAGCCGTGGCTGTACCAGATGAAAGGTCCCAACCAGGATCAGGAGGAGAGGCAATTCCACAACTGCAATCAGGTCTGATTAAAGTAGCATTCACCCAGCAGCTTTCTCTTACTCCTGTGTAGAAATTACTCACTTATTTTTGACTTTTTTTTTGCTTAAAGTAGCTCTAACCATTAGTAACACCCCCTGAAACAATCTCTGCACATAACTGAAAGAAGACACTGGCTCTAATACCCACGTTTTTGCATCCAATCTTGTAAATATTTTCAAGAAGAAAGAGACCTGCTCATGGGATTCATAGCATCATCAAAAGAGAGAAGACAAAACATTAGAGGAACATCAGCAAATCCTGATACTTTCTTAAATGACACAGAGGTTGACAAAATAGGGTTTAAGGGATGTGTAGAGGCAAATTCCTTATTAAACAGCAGGGAAATTGAGGGTAAAAAATCCCAAACATAAGATTGTTAGCCAGTTTCTACAGTGTGTTTTTTTTAAGTTGCTTCTCAAGCCATAGCTAGTATGGCAACACAGCACAGATGAGGCCTGATGTGAGAAGTTAGAAGTATGAAAGTCACAAAGACATGAGGCCAACTTCAGGCTTAGAGCAAGCACAGTCTTTGGAAGGAAAAGTATGACTGGTGAGGAGACCTGATTTTGGCTTTCCTGAGTTGAGTTCAATGGGAAGGGGGGGAAAAAAAAGTTTAAAAAAAAAAGTTAAGAAAGAATATTTCAAGTGTCTGGCTGGACTAGGAGTGTAATTCCCATTAATTCCCAGCCACCACATGCTTTCACAGATCCTCCCCTCAATCAAGACTCAATGAGTACATCAGATGCAAACTCAGATACACACAGTTCCAGGTGCTAGGACGTGCAGAATTTGCTCATGTAGCAGGATGCCATGGAATGCATGGTGGTGTAGCTGCCCTTTCTGAAGTACTTCTCCTCCTCTAACACAGACAGCTTTCACTGAACAGCTTTTATGTTGTCTAGCTTGCTTAATTTTTTTAAAAAGCTGCTTCTATCTGTAGTTGTTGGAGTTAAAAAAGCCTCAGAATCTGTTTACAAGTCACATCAGAGAACCTCTCTCATCTCATTACACTGGAAACATATGCATGGCCAACTGTTAGGCAGGAACAGAAGACAGTGGATTAGCTACATAGGAAATACCTCCAGGAATGGGCTTCACAGTGCAATTACCATTAGGAAACTCATTAGGGTGGGTTTGAAGCCACGGCTCTGGGACACCATAGGTGTGAAGGGTTTGGAAGGCAGAGCTGTGAGGTGGGAGATGCACGGCGTGCTGGGAAACTCCTCAGCTACAGCCCTGGGTTTGATTGAAGGGCTGATGCTGGGGCTGTCGAAACCCACAGGAGATCTGTCACTGGCTGGAGTGGCACCAAGGGAGAGTCAAGGGTGCCAAACATGAGAGGTGGTTTCAAGTCAACACAAAGAAAAGCTGCTAATATAGAAAAAGGCAATTTACTTAAGGAAAAAAAGAAAAAGAGAAGGTATTTGTTCAGTTCTATAAGGATTTTGGAGTTTGGGCTTTTAAACATACATTAGCACTCTTCTGTGAGCAAGTGTTTACTTTTCCTGTCCAGCTCATTTCTTCATTATTGAAGGTCCTCAGGGTCTTATCTAAAACTGGGCAGGTTCATACTTTGGCTCTCAACAAAGTATTTTAAAACAGTTTTAAGAAGCCTCTCCTGCTCTTCACCACTTACACACCCGACCCAAGGCCATATCTGCAGGGGAAACATGGCTTCAGAAAGACAACTTTATTACTATTTTCTTACATATGAATTAGAATAAAATCCCTCGTTGTGTTTTGCTACAATAAATCACAACTCTTTAAGAACTTGTTGGGAAAGGGACTGTGTTCTTTGCAGGGCTGCTTTTCCAGTGCAGCCTGGGTGCTTTTCAGCTGAATGCACCCAAGTAGTATTTTCCAAGGCAGTTGCAAACTCTCTGTTTTGACTGCCATTCTGGAGAAATACAAACTAAATTGAAATCTGATCACTTTATTCATATTCATATATGAATATAGATATATATACAGACTGGGAGAATTGCTCCTTGAGAGCNTCCCTCTCTGCTCTGCCCTCCTGGGGCCCCATCTGGAGTCCTGTGTCCAGAGCTGGGGCCCCCAATACAAGAAAGATGTGGAACTGTTGGAGAGGGGTCAGAGGAGCCACAAGGATGATCAGAGGGCTGGAGCAGCTGCCCTACAAAGAGAGGCTGAGGGAGCTGGGCTGGTTCAGCCTGGAGAAGAGAAGGCTGTGGGGGGACCTCATTGCAGCCTGCCAGTCCCTGAAGGGAGCTGATAAGCAGGAGGGGTGTCAACTTTTTAAAAGGGCAGATAATGGCAGGACAAGGGGGATGGATTGAAGCTAAGGAGGGAAGGTTTAGATGAGATATTAGGGGGAAGTTTTTTACAGAGAGAGTGGTGAGGTGCTGGAACAGGCTGCCCAGAGAAGTAGTGGATGCCCCATCCCTGGAAGTGTTCAAGGCCAGGTTGGATGGGGCCCTGGGCAACCTTGTGTAGCTCCAGGCCTGGAGGTTGGTGGCCCTGCCTGTGGCAGGGGGGTTGGAGCTCTATGATCCTTGGGCTCCTTTCCAGCCCAGCCTATGGTTCTATGGTTCATATGCTACTGCAGACCAGAAATGTAACATTCAGAAATTTCATGTATCTACCAGCGTATTCAAGCCAAACACATTGTCTTTGAGAACAGTGCCTAGAAAAAAGCCTCACAAACCCAGTATTTTGTGATATATCATCCCCATTTCATATTTCCTTCCTTCCCTTACATCAGAAGGGGCTCAATATTCAATAAACAGAAAATACAGATTAAACAACCAACTTGCCATTCTGCATGCTATTTCATCCATCAATCTGTTTAAAAGCAGCAGGGAAAAAAAAATTGTGATGACCTCATTTTCTACATCCAAAGTGACAAGCTTGCTGGTCTGTGTCCTACAACCTACCTAAATTTTTCCTCTCAAGTATTGCCAAGGAGGTATTCATACTCTTCCAAAAAAGCACATCTCAGGCCTCTGGTTGTAAGGTTTCATGCACTGGTTAAATAAAATTAGAAATCCGGCCTAAAAGAAATTAAACACATCACAGACATCTAGACTTGATCTTCCATTACAGAAGTTACTTGGAAATGCTTCAGTTTGATGCTATGGTTTCCTTCATTTAATTTAAAATTACCTCAAGAATGTTAATCATCTCCCAGCAGCAAATCCCCTGGATGCCAAGAGTTTTCCATAAAGCCTAGAACTCTTTGTTCATGCTGATTGGGATCTCCAGGGGATTAGGTGGTCTGTCCAAAGAAAGGCAAAAGAGAGAGAGAGTAATTCAAACTGGTCTTTGAAAATCACTGGGCTTGAGTGGGAATCGATAGCAAGGCTTGCCAAAGCCCTGATTTGCTTTACCTGAATACAGGTATTATTGTTATGGACTCAGAGTATCACCCCAGGGCTGCAACTGAGCCTGCAACCCACAAGGAGCTGCACAAACCTCTACTAGTGGATATTCCCTGCCCTTTAGGTGAATATTCATTCACCTCCCTAAAGGGCAGGGAGTATCCATTCGTAGAGCTGTACCTCCTGGTACAGCTACTTGGCTGGTACGAGCAAGGTGGCTCCTCAACCACTGCTTGTGGTCAGCCCCATCTGAGGTAGGACACCCCACAGGGCTTCTGTAGGAAGATACCCCCCAGGACTTCAGCAGGAGCACACCCCCCAGGATTTCTGCAGGAGGACACCCCCCAGGACTTCTGCAAGAGGACGTCCCACAGGACTTTGGTGAACGATGAGCTGCTACCCACCAGCAGAGGTGTCACAGCTCACTCTGTGCACACTTCTAGCCCACAACAAAGGCACAGTAAAACACCTTCTCACTGCAAGTTACAGTAAGAGGAATCACACCACTTTTACGGGAGGTCAGGAGCACAGGTGAGGCTTGTTCCCAGATCCCTGCTGACACAGGGGAAATTTGATTGCAGAGCCTCAGGTCTCATGTGAACCTGTATGGTTTATGAATTAATGTCTCTCATACAGATCTGTCACACATCTGAGGAGGGGGCAGATAGATTTCTGGAACGGGCTGCCCAGAGAGGTGGTGGGTGCCCTGTCCCTGGAAGTGTTCAAGGCCAGGTTGGATGGGGCCCTGGGCAACCTTGTGTAGCTCCAGGCCTGGAGGTTGGTGTCCCTGCCTGTGGCAAGGGGGTTGTAACTCTCTGATCCTTGGGGTCCCTTCCAACCCAGACCAGTCTGTGATTCTATGATAGACAAACGAGGATCACAAAGGCTCTCCAGCTGTTGAATCTCACATAAAGTTAACAAGAAAACAAGTTTGGACTCAGCCACATGGACTCAGGCTGACAAGAAACTTGAGTTTGCAGAGTAAAAACACTTCTGCAAGCAATGGAAGCAAGAGCTGGGTCTGATTTCAGAGCTTACCATGAGGGAAATAAAGAGAAGAAAGGGAAAGTAAAGTTTCTTTCTATCTCACAAGGGAAAAAGAGGCAAGAAGTGGATGATGTGCTACTGCCAGGAATAATGAACTCTGGAACACCCAATAAAAATGTTGAGGGAGCCCTGTGATTTCAAACAGAAAGGGGCTGTAGAGAGATATCACACTTTTCACACGTATCCCACAGAAAAAATCCTGAAGGAAAAGAAGGGGAGCATACTTGTGCTGCAAAGCCAAACGCTCTGGGGCTCTGTGTTTCTTTTGGAAGACAAAATGCCTTGCCAGATAGGGGTGGGATCATTTGTAGGACAGGAATAAGCTCTCTTTAAGAGAAGACATTTTTAAGAGAGACTGTTCCAGGCTTAGAGAAATGTCCAGCAGCATCTGGACAACCCAGGAGGAGGAGTGAATGACCAAAGCCACTGATGGAACACTGGGTACAGTGACTGGAGATTGAGGCTTTGTGGGATGGAGACAGATGGAGGGTGAATATCATATTCTGATAAAAAAAAGCATCTTAAAAGTCAGAGAAAAGAATATCCAGCATACAAAGCTCCAGTGAAGAACTGCTGGGGCCATTTCATGGTAAAAGCAGCCCAGAGAGTGAGATAACTGTGTGGAGGAGAACTTCAGTGGCAGAGCTTGAACAGACACAAAGAGCCTTTACGTGCCTGCCCTGAAGATGACAAACAGCCAATTCACTGGCGTACTCTGAACAAGAGATCCCATTCCAGGTGAACAACACTACACAGCAGTTACACAGCAGATCAAAAGCAACTGCAGACTTGTGCTGGAGGGGGAGGAGGAGAGGAGGGGGAAGCACCAGTGAGGAAAGGCAGGCTGGTCCCATGCGGTTCAGAGCATCGCGAAGCAAACAGGCGGGATGCAGCCAAAGTAAACAGGAGACAGATCTCCAAGGCCACAGCAGCAGAGGAGGAAGACGTGGTCGTGCCTAGGAAAGCCATTTGCTGCAGGGAGCTGTGTGCTGTGAAACAGCCTCCCAGAGCCAGAGCCTGGCCGCCCGCTTCCAAGATCTCCACATCGCAGAGGGAGGTGCCAGGCAACCCACAGAGCTTCACACCGAGCGAATAAAACAGTAAAACCATTCATTTTCAGGGACTGGCCAAAATTCATCAGGAGGCAAGGTGAGAGAGCAGCTGTACATACAAGCCCAGAGTTTTATTTGAAGGAATTTTACAGTCATCTCAGCTGCTGACATCACGAAGCAGGGACACCGCTCGAATCTGAGGGAAGCAGGAGGCTTCATCTACCAGTCAAGAGTACCAGGAGCTGAAAGTAGATGTGCAAAGGGTACCATGACTGACAGGAGGATGAGGCTGGGCAGCTTTATGAAATCCAGCCTAGATCAAAACCTGCTTGTTTGGATGGAGCCGATTCATCCATTGGCAACCCCAGGCGATGGCACGGGGTAAGAAGCCAAATGGCAGCAAAACATGAGTCACAGGAGACAGGTACTAGCTCAGAAAAGCCAGTCAAGGCCAAGCTAAAGATAACATGAGTAGGCAGCAGGGAAAAACTCGGCCCAAGCAGCACAAAAGGAAGAAGGTAGAAGACCCAGAGTCAGCTGCAGCCCCACGGAGAAGATCCACGGGCAGGCTCACATAGGGAGCGAGGCAACGCGGTGGGAGCCAGACCCAAAAAACAGGGCAGCCCGAGCAGGACTGGCTCAGGGGCTGGTGGTGCAGGCAGAGGGTAGAGGAATTAAAACAAAAAAAAGGTCACTTCTGATCCACTTCCAGAAAGTCACTTTGCAACTCAGTTAAAGCAAGTGCATCTCCTCCCTGGCTCCTAAGTTCCCAAAGATGAAAACTGTGTTGTTATGCAAAACAGCCCATGTTAAAATCCACATAAGCACAATGTTTTACATAGAAAATGTCAAGAAAAACATGAAGTGGTGAGAAAGCCACAGCACGTTGTCTGAACTCCACTGAATATGTCTGGAAAGACGTTTAATTGCATGTGATGCACTGAAAAGGCCGCTAACTCACTGAGGATCATGGCTGTGCCTTCACTTGCAGAGAAGCAGCACAAACCTCACCAGTTTCCAGCTATTCACCAGCAAAAGGACTGCAACACAGCTAGTCCAGCTTGTGAGCGTTCCTTCCGACCTCACAGGGAGAATAAATACCTCGAACATCACGAGGAGTCCAGGTATTCCTCTAAGCAGAGTCTATATAATTACTAAAAATAGATGCTGTGGAAAATCCCTGCACTTGAAGCTCTCTCAGCTTTGGGCCAAATTCCAGAGGCTGTCACAACTGACAATGTGCACGTCTGTTAAGCACCAATGCAGGCCACATCTCGCTGATTGGGGACTTTATAATGTATGTTTTACTAATGAATTTTATGCTAGCTGTGCCAAATCAGCTAGTTTATTTGGGCACATTCATGCAAATTGTACATTGACTTGGAGCAGAAAGGAAACTCTTCAACTTTCCAGCACTGTGGAATAAAGGGGATGTGTTCTGCGAGTCGGGGAGCACGTTTGGCACACTGAACAAGGGTCTTGAAGGCTTTGAGGAGGGTCTACTACAGCTTGATGAGGGGCTCTTGCATTTTGGAATGGATTTGTGGGGGGAGAGAAAGATTTTCCCCTTATTTCCTATATAATCTGGGGGGGGGGGGGGT